>JAKRZM010000727.1:426712-493993 GCA_036379175.1 Heliconius cydno galanthus
AAATGTTTTTGTTTAATATACAGCGATGTCAAGAATTTGCTTGAGGTAAATAATTGATAGTCCCCAGGTAAATTCTAACAGTCGGTTAATTTGCTACTATAATGGATGGGTCCTATGCTAAATTTAATAATACGAACGATTATATTACCCTTAAGAGATAAACAAATATTCGAAAATTTGGTTTCGAATCCCAGTCAAGAAAATAAAATATTTAATTTTATTTCTTCGCTCTAATATAGAGGTAAAACGCGGCGTTGAGTACCGCCACTCAACATGCAATGCCTCCACGGAGGAATTCTGCGGAAAATGGAGAGCGAAGTGTCGAAACAGTTCAACTTCAACTGTGTGCGGGATACAGCGTGAAACTGATGTATAGATATACATAAATAGTATAGATTTTGCATTTGTTTCTCTTTCATGACTCATGATGACGTCATGTAAGGAAATAAAAGTGCTAGTACCAGAGAATTATTCAATGAACTTACAAAAGGAACGGATGTCGATGTAAGGATATTCGGAGGGATAGAAAAAATCTCGAATTTTGTGTCATCAATTTTCAAGCGAAAGAAAATTTTTTCAAAGGAAAATTGAAAATTTTAAAAATTTTACGAAGTTTCCTATTCCAGAATTCAATTTCAGTATGTTTTTAGTGGAACATTCGTAGATATAGGAATAATACCTATTAGACATATTAAGAAAACGCTAAGCTATAGATATAATATATCTAAATAATTCAAATATCAATACCAAAAGCCCACTAATAAAAATACAACTTCCTTAAGAAGATGGATAGCGTATCACTGCATTGTCAGGCAGAAAGAAGAAGCATAAAAAAGTATTCAATAATAAATCTAAGTCAAGACGTCGATCACAGATGTGCCCGAGATTATATTGAAACCTTTTAATAACAAGAAAACGTGAATATAAATCGACTGATATTGATATCTATGTATGTATACAAAAGTTGGCAAGTATGGTACAGTTTGTTATTTTATAAACTATTGATTATGTAAGAGTTTTTATTTTATTTTTCTACATTTTTTTCTAACTAACATGTAAATAGGGGGCCTCATTACCTACTTGCTTAGAAATTTAGAAAAAATTCTCCAAGAATGGCATTAGGAGGTAATTTTTTTATTTATAATTGTAATTTTTTGGTAGTTGTAATTATTGCAATACAATTTTATATTAATCAATTTTTAAACATATTGTGAAGTCTTCTTTGTTGACAAACGTCCTTATAACTAGGGTTCCACCATTCTCTGAAATTTCTATACATTTTCGGTTCCATGTCACTGTTTAATTTTGTACATAAATCGCACACGTGGTTTCTTGCTCTAGTAGTATAGTAGTAGTGATTCTTCCAATCAAAAAAATATTTGTATGTAACAGGATATTTAATGAGGAAGTCGATGATGGCTCCAAGTTTCTTCATATCAAAGATGTGAGCATTTATGTACGAGCCTGGAGGCAGGAAGCTGAAATACAAAATTGTTTAACGCTTTAAGTAATTTGAATCTTACAAAAAATTACGTTAATCTATTAGATACTAATCAAATGTACAATATTTTTTTGAGTTGTTAAAAGTCATTAACTATTTGAAAAACTGTTCTTTATAAGATTCTTTTAGATTACAGAACTATTTTGTAGGAATCAGAGAGTAATATTTATTGCAAACAATCATACAAGTTATTGTATATATTTGCGCTCAGGTGATATTTAAATAATACAAAGCTAAATAAATTGTATCGAACTTAGCATAGAACTAATATATAAAACTTACTTTTTGTAACTTGATGATCCTAGAACTATAGGAACGGTTAAATGTGACATTGCATACACCATTAACTCAGAAACGTAATCTTCAACGAATGCATCTTCTAGAATCATTTGAAAGAAGTATCTTTTTTCTATAAATTTTAAGCAATTTATGATATGCCCTTTTGGGCATCGTCTGTCCCCACAAGGGCCATACACGTCTATAGTGTAGTTATAGCCCAATAACTCTTTTTTCATTTCATTAACAAACTCTTGATATTTCAGCCTCGTCTTGCATTTTGTAACAATCCACGCAACTGCTTTAGTTTTATTTGTTTTCATTGCAATCAAATCATTGTGTTTGAATCCCGATATCCATTTGATCCCTTTTCTTGGTCCCACTAAGTTATTTTGAGAATCAAAAAGGTTAATAAATGGATTTGGTATATCAGAGTCAAGTTTATATGTCCATGTCCAATTGAAAAAACTGTCAAAGAAAACGTTACACACAGGATGGCTTTCGGAAGAACGTAAAGAGTGGAATATGTACCTTTGATCAGAAGATCGAGTTAAATTGACATCTTTTGGTGATAAATATGTAATATCGCGCACTTTAAATATAATTGCATTTATTTGTCCATTAGTTTGCAACAAGTCTTTGTCATAAGTTATAAAGCAATTTTTAAATTTGCAGTTTTGTTTTACAAATAAGCTTCTACCTTCAGGCAGCTTGGATCCATCATTGCGATTCTTCTTTGGCGGCTTCCATATAAGAATATACTTCATGTCAGATGGATGTTTAGTGAAATCGATTTTGCTAATCGATTTATTTCTAATATCATAGTGATATTTCAAAAACTGTATCATTGTTAATGTAACGAGAGCAATCATAACACACGACAAATATAAGGTAAATTTAAATAGAATTTTTCTAAAAGTGCTAATAAAAACCATCTCCCTGACGTAATACATGGCGATTATCTTAATTATTTTCACGAATTTCATATCAAACATTAAAAAAAAGCGACGCTTCAATAAGTTACATTTTATTTTCTTTGTTGTGAATTCTTAACTGTAGTTGCAAGAGCATTGTTCCAACGCTTACTACCATTCCATTTCAGATTTCGTAATTAAAAGCAAATTAATAACAAACCGAATGAAATATGCAAATATTGAAGTTTAGTATTCTGAAAACAATTTGGTGGCAGTTTATGATATACAATCGTAGTTCTACAGGGTGGTTCGTATGTAATTTATGCGTTTCATTTCGCTATATAAAGTAGAAAGTTAACCAAGTGTCGTATGAAAAACTCGTAACGTATCCGACGTTTAATTTATAGCAAAAATATACACCTACTGCGGTATTAACGTTTGGGAGAGCACGGCGGGAAATATTACAATTTCAATAGCCACGTTGCACGTGAAGTGCCGACTGCTGGTATATTTGTCTAAATTTATTTATATATAGTACATATCTTGGTAGTGATATTAGAAAAAATAAATATATAAATAAAATAATTAATTTCCTTTTTTTAATTTTTTACTCTACATATAAAGGTAAATCAAACTTTCCCCCGAGACGCTGACGCAGACGCTGTGCCAATGTACCACAACAGTTTTGTTACCTACCTTACTGTCATAGTTTATTACCTAAATTATTAATTAATTAAATTATTACGGCAGTGTTGAATTTTTCCGCTTAACAGGCAATGCCTCCAGAATTCGGCAAAAACTGGGGAACGGAGTGTTTTAACACTAGGTTCCCTCTGCCCAAAAATAAATATTACAAGGCCCAAAGAACACAATTTTGTATTATTCAAAGATCAATAGGAAACGTCCAACAAATTTCCTTCACCATCGAATCAATTTAAAGCACTGTATTAAATCGTTTCATCTCAACACACAACTGAAAAATAATGACATCGCTTTAAAACAGGAATAGAAGAGAAGAGAGAAGAGAGATGATTACAGGCGTTTATCGTGGATTAAGAATGGGTCTTGCTTATTTTCCGTTGTTAGTGTTGTTACGCCTCAAATTGTCGACACTCGAGTACAGATTAGCTTCGTTACCCCGCGGCGGAGCGTACCTGTTAGGGGTGGGTGGGTGAGATATCGATATTTTTAATTTATTTTATTTAGGTGACTTATTTGTAGCATGCATATTTTTTATATTTCCTGTTGTTGATTAAAAACCATGAAATTTTAAATGTAAACAATTTTAAATAATGGCTTATAAAGAGTCGTGGTACAATGGCATGTATATGTATAGTCATAAATCAATAATATAACCCGCACATAGCAGGCTATGCACAGGAAACTTAGTGTTAAAATACTCTGTTCCCGTTGAGACATTTTTATTCCTCACTTTCCGCAATAAATATATAATTTATTTAAAATATTGTTGTTAATAAATAAGTATCACAAAGTACTATATATTGTCAACAATTAAATTTTTAATAAAGTAGGTAACTGTGTTACGTATGCTTAAAGTTTTAGAGTTCAAGAAAGAAAAAAAATTCTAGATAAGTAATTGTAACTAAAAGTTACAGTAACGTTGTAATAGCATATCAAAAATAATTATTTTTCCCTTTATTTTACTGGATCGAGTACTAAAAATGAAAACTGCAAAAGACCTAATATGGTCAAATTATATATTACATACATTATTCTTACTAAGACAAACATTCGATTGTACCCCCATCACTAAATTTCCGAGTGGTCGCGCGAGGAAGTCCTCAGAATAATGATTTCTTTGAATCCCCCGACTGTTTGAAGTGCTACCATTACTGGCTCAGATACGTTTGTGCAGTACTTAATAGCAGATCTCGATGTCAAATTTTCTAATTGTTTTCCTTACCTTTGTAAAATGTTTGATAAGTTCAAACGTATGTTTATGGCATCATGTTTTTTTTATTATTTAAATTTTTCTGTCATTGTAAAAATGAGGATATTAGTAAATTCCTTGTTTTATTACTAATGTGAAGATTAGGTTAGGTTAGTCCCAAACTAGAATGGGAACTAGAACAGCCCAATAATATACTAATTAGTTGGTAAATTTTTAAATTTCCTAGTAAAGCCTATGATTAAATTGGGTTAGTTGTTAGAGTAAATAAATAAATGTATTAGGTTTTTGCAATAACACAATATAGAATATGTTATAATGAAATGATATATTACTAGGGTCCCTTGGTCTTAAAAAATGGATAATATGTGTGGTTAAATATAAAGAAAAGAAGACAGAAGCCTTCAGTACCTTCCAGGAGGAAATGCTTTCTTTTTATTATTTAGATTTTTAGAACTAATGATAATTATGGTCTCTTTCCCTACTCCAGAAATAATGTCGCAAAATCGTGAAAAAATAATCATTTATATGTAATTTTTTTACGTAGTCCGAGCAAGTTCTTTTATTTTCAGCACTATATCAACTTACCCTAGTGTTAACCACATTTACAATGCAATGCAGCCAGCATTCAATCAATGTACTCTCCCTCTGTCTACGAGCTGTCTGATCGTTTTAAACCAACACAAAGGTGTAGATGAACTCAATCAAATTGCAGCGTGTAAAGAGAAAAACGTGCATCGTCGCAGTTCCAATTCCATTTGCCGGGCGACGGTTTTTGTCTATCTTGTAGCCTTGTAGGTAAAGGTTTTACCTCTATATAAGATACTGAATGTAATATTTTTACAGTATTTGTAATGTAGATAATATTATTAAAATTACTTAATTGTTCATTACAGAATATATTTAAATTAACTTAGCTATTAAGCATAAAAACAATTTTTGATTGTTCAAAGTGGGAGGAAGAGTGTTAAATATTTTTACGAGATTACATTAATTTGTACATACATACATGGACATACATACGAGAATCTCATGTTTTTTCCATTTTTTTTACTTACTTATTTAGACAAATATTTTTTTAAATAAACATACTTTATCTTAATATAAATCACTGTAAATAGGTGACTTGGATTTAGTCGTTCTAGTGATTTAACACCTAATTAGTGGTTTGCGGTCGCTTCAACGATGCGAAGATGTAGCGTCGTGGCTTTAGTGTGCGGAGTTAAGAAATATGGACGGTACTGTTGCTATTCAAAATACCTAAGGTATTTGATATAATTAATCAAATAAATATTTATATGCGAAGTTATTTGTATGTTTATATATAATTTAATATATATATTTCAGATTATATATATATATCCTTCCATTCGTTCTACAATTTTCTTTTAAAGTTTCAATTATTGTATTATGGGTGTAATAAGTATACTCGTATACCTATTATATTATGTGTGTATGATTCTTCTAAATATTTATATTCTATATTATATAGAATGTGCTCATATTCGGTCAAATTTAATACTCCTTAATATATAGGCAGAGGGAGTCTTGGGAACCTAGCGCTTAGTCACTCTGTTCCCAATAACACCCTTCCCTCCCCATTTTTATTTTTGTAAGGCGATTTATTTTTTATTATTTTTCCTCTTACAAATATTTTTTCTAAACTAAATATTTTTTTTTCATTTAGGCTGTACAATTTAAAAAAAAAATATTATATATATATTTTGCTTAATAGTGTGAGATTATTATAATACATAATGAAAACAGTTAAAGAATCGAACCCACTAATGTCGCGTTCACAGCCAGACGCTATAACTTCAAGACGGCCTTTAGTAAAAAATATATATGAAAGTTTATTATTCTACTAAAATGTTTAACTATTAATAGTACTATGTTAGCACTAACCGAGTTGTATGAACAGTAAGTGGTGCATTACGCTGTCAATGATCGGTAACGAAGTTTGTCTCTCTATACCTATGGAGTACGAGTATAGAGTGTAGTCCGCAACTTTACAGTGTTTCCTGATAATATTATATGGGCAGAACGTTTACCTACAAATATATAAGATCAGGGACTTTAAGTGGGAATGAAGATAAAATTAAAAAATTACAAAGACTAAATTCAATTTTGATTATGTATGAAGTTATTTTTAAATTAAATTGAGGCTAGTCGTGGCAGTGTACTAATACGTTACTGGTTGTGGGTTCGATGCTGACTCGAGGAAATGAAATATTTATTTACATTTATATTCTCATTTCTTCACTCTAGTGTCGAGGCAAAAGCGCGGCGTTGATATACGCTACTTAACACGTAATGCCTCCAGAAAATGGCGGAAAATGGGGAATTTAAACTTGAACTTAAACGTGCCATGACACTAGGTTCCCGATGCTTAGCCCGCGTTCCTGCGTGAGTGCAAAACTTCAAATTGTTATTGTGATTGTATAAATAATACTGGAATAAAATAAAAATTGTCTAGCAAAAAACATTTACAATGAAAACAAACAAAATTTAACGAAAACATCCGTTAATATAGTGATGTATAAAAATACTTTAAAAGAGTCCACTCCACGGGCACCGCACCTGGGAAACGGAAGTTCGGCTGCAGACAACATGCCTGCTGGCCACTTCCGCCGCACTGGTTCCTGTCTCAGTAACCGACAGTTTAAAAATACCAAAGTAAATCTATTTCTGGTCAAAATTACTTAAAATACATTCTAAAATAAAATTATTTATATTTTGTATATTTAAAGAAAAATATCAACTAATTTTATTGTTGTATTTTACTTCATATGAGAAGTATTTTTATTCTTTTATCTAAATATATAAAAGACTTCTATAAGTAATATAAGCAAGGGAATTTAAAAATTAGCGTTTTAAATATGTTTGTAAAGTGTTTACATGCAGGAACTGCTAAACGGAAGTTTGGCCTCAGACAACATGGCTGCCGGCCACTTCCGCCGTAGAGCTTCCGGTCTGAGTGTTGTGGACAGTTTAAAAAGGCTTAGTCAATCTGTTACACATTATTCTAAGCCATTATTGCTTGTTATTTTTAATTTATTTATTTATAGGGAGTGGTATTTATAAAATATAAATTTTACAAATTTCATATATGATATTTTTAGTCAAATATTTTTTTTTCAATTTCAAGGAATTACTGAAATTATTTAGAGTATAGGATATTTCTTAGATAGAAGTCGTTGTGGCACCGCATTCTAATCCCATTCGAAGGGATGAGTAATTATTTTCATTTCTTCGCTACGCCTGCAGACCCAATACACAATATCTTGAAAATTGGCCAGAAAGTGGTTACTAAAGTGTCTTAGTAGTAAACTAATAGTAAACATACCTAAGCTACGACAGGAAAAAGCAAGAAGTTGTTTTTTTAAATAAATCTCTCATTTTTTCTATGCTGTGAACAACAGGGCTTGTGCATATAACGCGCTATGGTCGATATTAACTTAGTTTATTTAATTAGCGCTAAAGTAAAAAGTGAAAATAATAAATAAAAGATAGAGTTCACTATGGGATAGTCAGTGACTCACTGTCTGTAAATTACTATGATTTCGGGTTCCATCCTCGTTCAAATATTACGATCATATTGAAATGATAATATATAGTTTACTATAAAGTATATATTATAAAATATAGTATACTTTATTTAGCGAAAAATGGAGAGCAAAGTAAACGGAATTAAAGCTATTTTCTTTCAAACTATTAAGAAATCAGCTTCAAGAATATTAAACACACTATCATAAACATATTTTATAGTAAAAACTACTAAATAATGTATTAAAACATAGCCGTACCAAAAAACCAGTGAACCCACTGATATAAATATTAGTTTTGAAGCATAACTTTACATGTGAACCAGAAAATAAATGTATTCTGGGCCACTACAAAGTCAGCTGAGTCAAATTTATGTGCATATTTTAATACATAAACGCAAGCTAAACTTCAATAATGTTCCATAACATATTGTGGTTGCCTACTAAATGTATTAAACAGTTTTGATGAGTTATTATTTTCGTTTAGTAATTATTTTCTTAAGTTTTTTTTTAGGTTCATGCTTTTTTTTGTATTGATGGGTAAGTAGAGGGAACCTAGTTTGGGAACACTCTATTCACCACTTTTTGCCGTTGCACGTTTTAATTTTCACATAAAAAAATCGTTTCTACGTAATCCAATCTCTGGTGTCGAGGCAAAGCGCGTAATTGAGTTCCGCCACTAAACACGCAATGTCACCATAATTCAGCAGAAAGTGGGGATCGAAGTATCTTAACACTAGGTTCCCTCTGCCTATACTATGTGCGAGATATAAAGTGAAGTTAAAAAATCATGTATTCCGATTATTGTTATAATAAATACTTCCATTTAATTTATTTATCACAAGGCCAAGTTCAGCCGGAAGCTGTTACGAAAGATAATGTATGTCATATTTACATTTGTAAATATATAATATCATTTTATTATGATAAAATAATATGGAATATATAATGTTTGATAAACCATAATGTATTGTATTTTATTTAATTCTACATAATTCTTTACAGCTATTATATACTTTATCCCACAAAGAAGTATAGACAGAGAGGTAGTCTAGTATGGAGACAACCTCTTATGCACTTTTTGTGAATTAGAAGAATTAGAGACATTGCGAGGAGAAGCGGAGATGAACGCTGCGTCTTACGTTGTAAAAGTGGTGATATACAAATGATTTAAATATTGCTTGAACAATAATTGAGCTCACAACCATCATGCTTACAATCAGATGCTTTCCCACTGTGCCGTGATATCGAAGGTTACAGAGTAGGCAGTGCATATGCATGCAAAAATAAGATAATAATAATAAATATTTATTATTATTATTATCTTATTTTTTTAGCTCACACTGTATTCACAACGGCCTCTACGTTTTAACGGATGTTAAATGTTGTGAATTGAAGTAATAACTAACCTATCTATTTTAAAAACAAAAATGGTAGGTAATAAGCTCAAACGATTTGTTGTATTTTGTTAAAATTCCAAATGCATTTGTAGAGACGAAACGCATGTGCCAAATATTTTGTTGAAATGTTACTTAGTTAATATTTGCTAATGCAAAATTTCTATTGATGTTATAATTCAATACCTTCATAATGCTTTAAAATTCTCACATAACACTACATCAGCCACTTGAATCTACTAATATCCTAAACCACATTATCTCTACTAGATATTGCTATCTGTAAAATCAAAATATATATATTTTATCTAGCAGATAAGACTATCAGTGACTTTTAATATTTATTAACCAGCGGTTAAACTCTAACAATCCTAGTATAGCAACTTACGTCGTAGATTTGCACGTATCTACGGCGTAGTGCGAAGCGTAGTTCCGAAGGAAACCGTACACCATGGCCGAAAGCATCCGGCTTGGCCGTCTGCCGCATATATTATATGAGTTACGACTGGAGATATAAATGTAGCGGTAAATAGTTACTCGTATAGAGAGATATATTGTGTTGTGCATTTTTTTTATTTATTACTGTTTTGTTAGTAGATGGTGGTTATGAATTTGAGTTCTAGGAAAGTTGAATATTTTCATTTCCTCGCTTTGGTAAGGTGAAGCACGTCGTTTGGGTGCGCTAATGAATTAAAAATAAAATTTAAAAAGCTAATTGCGTTCTCAAATATAAATTAACAATTAACTAATAGTAAATTTGTATAAATGTAAAGACGTATTTGTATTCTTTATTAATGTTGTTGTTATTATAATAAAAATTATGACATATCTATCAAAATAAGGTAAAAATAAAAATAATATAATAAAACAGTAAATAAATACACGATAAGTCGATAAATATTTTATTTCCATAACCTTTTATATGGTAATAACACAACTATTTGCTATAACATTAAGTTTATTACATACATTTAAGTAATACACTATACATTCCGCACCACCCAAAGCTTTTAACTTTAAACTTAAAAAAAACTATAAAGTTCAAACTTTAACCGGAGTTTTGATATAAATAGTTCTATAATAACACCATAGTCTATTCATAAGCTTCATTTGTATACTCATGCCTATTTTTAAATATAATTTCTTATCAATTGACAAATATAATATGGATAAATATGAAGAAACTATTTCTATTTTACATAATAAGTATATTACGTATACAATTAATTATTATACACAGAAAACAATTACCTAAATTCTAGTTAAATTTAACTTAATTTGAAGCTTTTTTTACTGTTAATTCTAGAGCTACGATGGCATAAATACATTCCAAGTGGACGAATCACGATATTATTTTTTAACTATTTAATCTATATTTTACATTTATATACATTTTTTGGTTGAATATTGATTAATATATTACATTTAGGATTATTTGTTAAGCTTCAATGTTCTTTCTATCGAATGACAGAATAAATAAAGATATTGTCTAAGCAATTGACATTTTATATTAACTGGAAAGCGAACTATAAGATATAAACATTTAAGTATGCTTCGAACATTTGTAAGAAATATTTAATTGTTTTTCAAATATGTTTTTTACTTTTTGTAGGTTAATGTCGGTTAAGTAAACCATTATGGGTTTAGTAATAGTTTAGAAAGCGTTTTAAAGTTAACTCTTTACAAATTTTATATTGTTTTACGATACATTATTTGACTAGAGCAAACATCAATCTTGTTCTCATCTAATGCATTATTTTAAACATGTCTGTATAATAAAAAACACATTATTTTTAAATAAAAAGGGAACCTCCTTCTGTGCATACGAACAGGTCAAACAGAGAACCTCGTTTTTTAAGACAGTTGAAATACCAAGACTTTCTCTTAAATTTAACAAATATTTTCCTTACAAACCGAAAGAAAATCGGTTCAGCCAAATGCAAGATAATCTCGAACAAACATACAATCAAACATTCAGGTCAAACTGAGAACCTCCTCTTTAGCAGACGGTTAATAGGTTTGAAACTAAAACTAATTTCCATATATTAAGCATTCGTTACTTAGTTACGAATAGTTAGTTGAGAGAGAGCATCGCCAAGTCTTCAGCGCTCCTGTACCGCATACTGTGCTCTCTGGGCCATTGTGTTGCTGGAAAATAAATTAAATTGTGCAATATTCGAAATTATTGTATCTTTTCGTATCTTTTTCTTGTTTATAAATTCTTTAAAGTATAAATAAAAATAAATTCTTTAAAATTGAGATGGTAAAAAGATTCTTCTTTTTTATTAAGTCAATTAAAAATAGGTGTTACCCCAGTCTAAGTGTAGTAAAAAGAGGATACTAGAACGAACGGAATGTGAACAGTGAGTTAGATTCTCCACAACCTCTAATCTGTCCTTGCAAGATATAAGCTTTGAATTACATTAGATTTAACTAAATAGCATGCTTCGTGCAAAATATGAGCATCATATACATATTATAATTGAGTCAGATGTTGCTGACTGTAAAAGCTAAGGTCGTGGCTTCGATTACCACTCGAGGGAATTAAAGTTTCAAATAAGTATTTTGAGAAAGCAGGAGCTTTCAGTACTATATGCGAAATATAGTGTGATGCTTAAAAAAACATACTCTAATAATAGACAAATAAATAGAACTCGTGTCTTTATTATTTAGAAAATTGTCATAGAATAACATGCATAATACAAAATACTATAAATAAAATATATAATAAATAAATAATTTTTCATATATTATTTATTCATATAGTTCCCGCTGACGCGTAATTATATTTTGACAGGCACGACAATTTTGCTAAAAAAGCAAAGCCGACAAGCGATATTTAATTTGTATACCTCCATAATTGAACATTAAATTAAACAAAACAAAGGATTACTATAGTAGCAGGTAGATTAATTTATTATAGTATCGTATGTATTATTATGATTTATTAATGAAACTCATAATAAGACTTTTACTGTCTATCTGTAGCTAAAAAATAAAAAGTGAAAAAAAACAACATTTTAATGGTAACATGTAAATCTTAACAAAATTTTACCGATTTCTATAGCATTGCAGTACTGATATGATCAATTTCCGTCTTATTTTTTCTAAATAAAAAAAAATATATTAAATAATAATATGCACACATATCTTAACTACGCCCAAAAAAAAACAGACAAAAAAAAAAATAATACAGCCGAATTGATAACCTCCTTTTCTTACAGAAGTCGGTTAAAAATAGAAGCACATTAAAAATATTATTCCATGCTTTCACCTATTTCTTGTGACATGCTTTCTTTGACACAGCCTTTCGTTTGCATGCAATACTTTTTTTCGAACGTGCTTTACGTGAATAACGTGCTGAAATATAAAATTGTGTAAGTACAATGTAAAAACGATAATTTACTCTCAATTTGTAGTATACGATGGTTTTGAATTCATTTCCAATAAAAAATGTAGAGTTAATAATTAACATATATATTTTATATCTACAAGATATGAAAAGAAAGAGGGGTAAAGAGTGTTGTGTCACTAGAGTCATTCTAGTACATTCTGCTACATGCTGTATAAACGTGATAACATAATATGATATGGATATATTAGTCATATTAAGTGATACTTACATTTAAATTTGATATAAAAATGTTTAATAGAGAATATTAATTTACATTCTGTGCAATTTTTGAAAAATAATCATTCCACTTGTATGCCTAAAACGTGCTTTTACGTAAGTAAATTAGTAAATGAAATTAAATTTCTCATGTATACCTGTATAGTGCATGTTTCGATACATGTCGGGGCAGTTGCTAGATACCTGAAAAAAAATAATTATCAAAATAATGTCACAGCCCTATTTCTTCTTTAAAGTAACTCTTTTATAAGCTACCATATATTGTTTTTATTCAGTCAGTAACAGAATAAAATTATTCTTAAGCTTATCGCTATACACAACACATAGCAAGGTAGAGGGAGCCAAGTGTTAAAACATTCCGTTCCCTACGTACCGAATAATTTTCGAGATATTGTACGTGTATATACATATTAACCTTTAATTATATATATCTTTTGTAATATAATCTTCTACAGTTACTAGAACATTAAATTAAAATTCCTCAACCAAAGTCAAAGTAACAACTAGTATTAAATACAATATTAATTAAAATAAAATATCACTGGAATACGAGTAGAATGCAAATAATTCTGTATTTCCACTTCAATACGTACAAATAGTGACTAGAACCGCAGAGACTCGCGTTTAATTAATTAATTGAGCCAGACAAATTATATTTTGTACTGCGACTGGTAAGTCACTGGCACCGCGCTGTTTGTCATTTATATGGAAGACAAAAGTCAGGTCAAAAATACCATTACAAAGATTTCTTCGTTAAATGAAGTTTTTAAGTATAATATAATTTAGAGCACAAGCGTGTGATAAACAAGACAGGTTGTGGGTTTGATTTCCACTCCAGGTAATAAAATATTTAGCGTTGAGTTACGCCACTCAACACGCAATGCCTTTAGAATGCGACGGAACGGGGGAGCGGATTGTCTCTTTTAATTAATAATGAAAATAAAAGTATTGCAAATTACAAAAGGTACGGACTGTACGTCTGTAATACAAATATAATAATTATTAAAAAAAAATGTTAACGACAATTAACGATTCCGTTGAAGAAATTATGATATCACATATACTCGTATGTAAATAAATTAGAATAACCTACAGAACAAGCTTAGCTTAGTAGCAAAATAACATAGAAAATTTAGTATTCACGATAGCTTCTTGAACTCCATATAATTTCTCAAAACACCATCTTATCACCCATTGTAGGTGTAAAACAAACCGTAGATTCGTGGTCTATAGAACTGATAAGCCAAGAAGTTTTTATGGTCCATCAATCTTGTAAACAACGAGCGTGGGAGGTGGCTAACTTGGTTCAGCCGGTTGAATTTACTTAGCATTAGAGATATGTGGAGTCGGTTGGTATAGATTATAAAGAAATAATTTTTCTTTTTCTTTTAAAATGTAATGGAAATTTCTTTTATGATAATCTTCAACTCAATTGAACAGTTGAAGTCCGTTTCATGCTTTCTCCCGCATATATAGCACGGTAAGCAGAAACTTATGATAGAGCATACGACACCTAACCCAAAGGAAAATATAAATATTACAAAAAATATCTTTGGCCCAAGCTCAATTTTAAGTTTCACAATTCAACTCTTTATTTTGAAAAGTGTAGAACAGAGAAATTTTCCACTATATTTGCTCTTCTAATTTGTAAAATACGGATAACATGTAAAAATAGTTGAAAATTATAAAAATACAAACCGGTAACCCTTGCTTGTTAAAGTTAATGTTAGTCCGCACGGTGCGGTGGTGTAGCGGCTGGACTGGGCGGGCGTTGTTACCGAGCGGCGCTTTCGGGGTCAACTGCGAGCCTTGCATGAGGCGACGAATTGCATACATCTATAGAGAAATATTTAAAATATAAAAGATATTAAAGATAAATATAAATAAGTATGTTAATATACTATATTACCTAATAATTTCAGAATATTTCAAAAAAACTGTAAATACGTAATTGCTGAATTACATAAGCTAAGATATAGTAGAACAAATTACCTCTTGCTTAGATATATAAATAGGCTTATTAAATATAATCCACACAGCTGTCTCCCAGCACCCTGGGTGAGTGGTGGAGCCCTCGTACGTCAAGTACTGCAGAGTGGTCGGCAGTAAAGAGCTTAGGGGCAGATGCTTTATGGGGTAGGAACTACCTAGAAGAGAAATAGATATTTTACATATATACCTTTTTGGGTACTTTGCAGCAATTGTTATAGGTATTGCAACTAGCTTTTTTAAAGGTAATTGTGGTTTATACATTCCTCGAGGCATTGCGTGTTGAGTGGCGGCTACGCCGATGTTGACTTGTTACCAGAGTGAAAAAATTTAAATATTAATAAATAATAATTGATTACCCTCGAGTGGGAATCGAACCCACAACTAACGCTAATACGAATTTAAGTAATTTGTCTCACCTCTATACATAACTTTGTTGAATGCGCTTGTTATCAACCTCAATTCCTTGTTAGTTGGCTCTCCAATCTAAGACATAAATATTTTATGTATTAAGAATTTTAAATTAAAATAATTCATACAAACTATAATATAATGTTTTGATTACATATTCATTTTACAATTACCAAAAACATAAATCTATAATATCTTTAGCCTATAATATATACAGATAATTTAAAATATCTAATTAACATTTACTTACTTGTACCATTAGCGAGATGCCTACAACGCCTTGTGACTTATGCTGTGCTTCTGACATATTGTGGTACAGTTCTTTATTGAACCCATATAGTTGAATCTGTATTGAATAAGAAAACATTAGGATAATATAAATTATATGAATTAATTTTTCGCTCTGATAACAAGAGAACCCGCGGCGTTGAACTCCGCCTGTCAACGTGTAATGTCTTGAAAACTAAGCGGGAATGGAGTGTTAACACTATGTTCCTTTTGCCTACCTTGCTATATGTAAGATACAACGAGAAGCTAAAAAAAAAATATTGTTATAATTTATTGTGGGTATGACTAAAAGAGACGTTATTTTCAGTTCAGATTCACTCAAGATAAAACCAATGAGGTACAATTTATCAAAATCGGCTCACTTTTTTAACAGTTACAAGGGAACAAAGGAATAGACATACATTCATACATTTTAAAAACTTATCCGTCATTTTAAGCTTCGCCGCAGTTGGATAATAACGATTATCTGATGAAATAGATGCAAGTTTTTCCATTTTTAATAATACTATTAACAAAGTAATACGATTATAAGCTAAATAAGTATTTTAATAAATTGAATGTATCCTAGTATAAAGAGTATTAATATTCTATAATACGGATTTGTCGACCGCTTTTAGTTTATAATATTTTTATTATAAAATGATTATTTTTTGGGTTGGCATTTGTTATTTATTATTTTTCATCTTAATTGAATCATTACTGGTATATTTATATACAAATTTATTTTTTAGGATACATTTTATTAATGATGCCGAGTTTACCAACTTAGAAATAGGATTATTTAGACACATTATATAATATGTATCATATAAAGGGAAATTAAATGCTACTATTTTTTAAATATACTGAATATATATTTGAATTAATATAATAAAACTGAAGGTACTAAGTACTGCTTCAAATTGAAAAAAAAATCTTTGACTTGGAGAGTATATTTATCAAGAGGTTATGAGGCTGTATTATACCACGTTAATTGTTTTGATATAAATTACTGTACCAGAGGAGTTTTTAGCTTCACGCTGTATCCCGCACAGGGCAGAATAGGCTGAGAGAACATAGTGTTAAAACATTCCATTCCCATTAAAATACTTCCGTTCCCCAACTTCCGCCCAATTCTGGAGGCTTTGCATGGTGTGTGGTAGAACACAACGCCGCGCTTTGCCTCGTTACCAGGGCGAGGAAAATTCCTCGAGTGGGAATTGTACCACAACCTGTCGCATTTACAGTCGACGCACGACTGGCCTCACTACTATATTACCTCACATAATTAATTTTCTTTTTTTTAATATATTACTTAAATATTAATTAATATAATACGCTAGCAACTTTATAAAGCACATTATAACAATGTTACTTAACGTATCTAAAATTAGATTTCTCAATAGAGCAATTGTGAAACAAGTTTGTTTAAATAGAGTTAATTCTCAAGTTCGCCCCAAGAGACCAATAACGGCTTGATAATGATAGCGACTTTGAAGTGTTAATTTGTCGACGAAACAGTTTAGGGATTTGTGTTAACTGTTAGTTTTACACAGTTTTACAGTATTTTTTTCATTTATCGCTTGCAAGCATATGATAATACAAATATTCTACAAGAATATTATGAATTTGGAAAAATTAACGTTTTTTAAGAAACGTATAAAAAATTTAAACGTATAGGAATTTGAACCCGCGCCTCTTGGAAGCCACTCAGGCGGTCTGATAAGGCTGATAAGGTAAGCTATGTCGAAATTCTGTTATAGTGAGGCTAATAAAAAAATTACTATAAATACTTACTTCACCAGGAAACGTATGGTGGTCTATCTGATGTTCAGATCCTCTATTATCGTCAAGTCCATAGTGGAAGTATATTTCTTCGAATTGGTATCTGTAGGAGAGCGGGCCCCCGCTGATATTCACTTGGTGCTTACTGTCCTTCTCCACACGAAATACTAGTGATTGTCCAGTATTTTGAAGGACACCACTGACCTGCCAAAAAATAAATGCTATGAAAAAAGTAAAATAATAGTTATTAAACATTACTATGGAAATTCTTTAAATGTAGTAATTTATAAATAACAGATATAAATGATAATTGATAATTTTTATATCAATAATTATCAACCGCAATATTCTAACAATAATTTTTTTTAAAAAAATCATGATTTAGCCACGGTTAAATGTATGTACGAGTATAATACGGTATTTTACTTTTATATATCCTACATATCTCATAGGCAGAGGGAATCTCAAGACACTCCGTTCCCCAACTTTCACTCGATTATCGTTATACTGCCTGCCTTTTGTTTTCTTCTCAGAGTGAAGAATTGTAGTTAATTGGTTGTTACTAGTAATTTCCAAAAAATATATATATATTTACGTTATCAAAAGACAGTTGTATCGTCATCATCTATAACATTANGTTGGATAATAACGATTATCTGATGAAATAGATGCAAGTTTTTCCATTTTTAATAATACTATTAACAAAGTAATACGATTATAAGCTAAATAAGTATTTTAATAAATTTGATGTATCCTAGTATAAAGAGTATTAATATTCTATAATACGGATTTGTCGACCGCTTTTAGTTTATAATATTTTTATTATAAAATGATCATTTTTTGGGTTGGCATTTGTTATTTATTATTTTTCATCTTAATTGAATCATTACTGGTATATTTATATACTTATTTATTTTTTTGGATACATTTTATTAATGATACCGAGTTTACCAACTAAGAAATAGGACTATTTAGACACATCATATAATATGTACCATGTAAAGGAAAATTCAATGCCGTTCTTTTTTAAATATACTTAATATATTTGAACTAATATTATAAACCTGAAGGCATTAGGTATACTGGTTCAAATTGAAAAAAATCTCTTTGACTCAGATAGTATATTTATCAAGTGGCTATGAGGCTGTATTATAACACGTTAATTGTTTTGATATAAATTACTGTACCAGCGGAGTTTTTGGATTTAAATTAATTGACTAAATATTAATTAATATAATGCACTAGCAACTTTATAAAGCACATTATAACAATGTAACTTAACGTATCTAAAATTAGATTTCTCAAGAGCAATTGTGAAACAAGTTTGTTTAAATAGAGTTAATTCTCAAGTTCGCCCCAAGAGACCAATAACGGCTTGATAATGATAGCGACTTTGAAGTGTTAATTTGTCGACGAAACAGTTTAGGGATTTGTGTTAACTGTTAGTTTTTACAGTATTTATTTCATCTATCGCTTGCAAACATATGAGAATGCAAATATTCCACAAATATATTATGAATTTGGAAAAAAATTACGTTTTTTAAGAAACGTATAAAAATTTGAACGTAAAGAAAGGGATTTGAACTCGTGCCTCTTGGAAGCCACCGAGGCGATCTGATCACTAAGCCTACTCTTATTACTAAGCTACGTCGAAATTCTATTATACTGAGGGAAAAAAGTACTATAAATACTTACTTCACCAGGAAACGTATGGTGGTCTATCTGATGTTCAGATCCTCTATTATCGTCAAGTCCATAGTGGAAGTATATTTCTTCGAATTGATATCTGTAGGAGAGCGGGCCCCCGCTGATATTCACTTGGTGCTTACTGTCCTTCTCCACACGAAATACTAGTGATTGCCCAGTATTTTGAAGGACACCACTGACCTGCCAATAAAATAAATGCTATGAAATAAAGTAAAATAAGTTATTTAAGATTACAATGGAAATTTGTTAAATGTAGTAATTTATAGAGAGGTACAGATATAAATGATAATTAATAATTTCCAACAATAAAAGTTGTGACCAAAATCATGATTTAGCCACGGTTAAAGGTATGTAATAGTAAATATGGTATTTTACGTCTATTTATTCTACATATCTCATAGGCAGAGGGAATTTTAAGACACTCCGTTCCCCAACTTTCGCTCGATTATCGTTACATTGCCTTTTCTTCTCAGAGTGAAGAAATGTAGTTAATTGGTAGGTACTAGTAATTTCCAAAAAATATATATATATTTACGTTATCAAAAGACATTTGTATCGTCATCATCTATAACAATAATTTGTATCCAGTCTAAAATTGAATTTGTATCGAGATCGCCGCCACCCCTCGCTGGGAGATCCTATCAATCAATGGGCACGCCTTGATTAAAACCTGGCAACTTTTGCGCTTTGAACGAGATGACATATTGCCTGATAACACGCGATCACTGGTTTTAAAGAACTGTTACTTGCTAGAAGTGACAAAGAAGTCATATTTTCTGACTACTATAACCAGAATGATGTTTCTTTTATAGCTAAAAGTCGCTTTATTCTCTGTTTTATAGCGTAGGAAGGGAGAGTGTTAAATGACACATCACTACATCTTATTAGTACTTAACTTTCATTTACTTTTCTAGCCATTAAAAAAACATTATTTATTAAATGATGAAACCCAATGCAGTTTCCATATCTTATCAGCACGTTGCAAGTAATATATAGCAGTGTTCAATGCTGCATTTTATTTTTCTGGAGCAATAGCAGTAAGGTAAATAAAAATGTTTAATTCCCCATATCAAACCCACAACCATTCTATTAACAGTCAGACGCTCTACCACTGTGCTAAGATGACCTTTTTTTAATAACAACAAAAAAAATCTTATTACATCTATAATTTCTAAGTCCACGTTGTTAGAACAGGCGTGGTAGCCTTGTGTAACTCTGAAACTGTTTATGTTTAACGTTGTTGATAACTGATAGTACATTAGTCTAACTAGATACAAACGTAGATATTATGAAATGTTTAAATTACTTCCTTAAGTATTTTGTTTTTATTGTTTTTTTTTGTGTTTTCTTTTTATATTATGGGGTTTGTATGATAGATTTTAATAAGGTGGATCCGCAAAGACTTTTATGTAGTGATTTTTTTTTCGTGGCGTCATGACAATGATGTTTGTGGGTTCTTTTCCTTTCTTTTCTTGGGGAAATTTTAATGTAAATCCCCAAGTTAGTATAGAACTCATATCTTATTTTTCTCACACTAATAGACTAACGTAACGATGAGTTCCTTCACTTAACATGCAATGTGTTGAAAATTTTGCGGAAAGTGGAGAGTTTAGTGTCATAACATTAGGTTCCCTCTTGTTACTCTATGCGTGAAAAAGCTTGAAGCTAAAAATATAAACAAAAGTAATAAAAAATAACAATTCACTATTCAATTAAAACAAGAAAACATAACATTAGCCCTATATTAAATCTAATTTATATAACCATTTGAACTAAGCTAAACTTTAGTTTCGAACATGGCGGTCTTGTGTCGTAATATGAATATTATGAGCGTGTAAATTCATTTAGTTTGTGCGCTACGTAATATATTCTACGATAGGCTATCTGCTTCCGGTTACTTTTTGCTCCTGCAACGCTACTTTTGGCTGGTTTATAATGTTAGTAAATTGTATGTAACTTGCTTACGAATATATGTGGCTTTGTGAAATTATGCTTTTTATGAAGCTTTGCTGGGTAGGTAGAGGGAACCTGGTGTTTTTTTTAAGTTGATGTGCGCCACAGACTTTGATCGTCCGTGCCTTTCTTGTTGCTGCGTTTTTGTTGATTAAAAACGTAATAGGTTGATCGGTTGAACCCCTTATCAATGCCAATAAGATGTTTTGGTTTTTTAAGGTCTAGAAGAGCCCTTCTACTATGGGAACCTAGTGTTACGACACTTTACGTCGAATTTTCAAGAAAGAGCGTGTTGAGTGGCGCAATTCAACGCTGCGCAAAGTTAATGGAAACAGTATTTGATCATACATTTTAATTTAGTATTTTAAATATGGCGCTCGATTTATAAATGTTCAGGTTTCATATTCGGGCAAACTCCGTTATACAAACAAGATGCTAAAATTCAAAAAGTTTTCATATAGTAAGCGCTATCATAGGAAACTACCACCGTAGAGTTGACCTGATTTTTTGGATATTTATAGTATAATAATTTTTACATGCTAAAAATGTTGGCTTCTTTAACAAATAAAGATTTCACTGTAAGTGCAACAGTTAAACTTGGTTTAATTTAAACAGGTTTGATTCCTATTTGAGGAAATTAATTTTTGCTTCTTACAAATTAAAATTTTGCAGATAATTGGGATCGTAGGGTCCTATCAGTAGGTAAGCAAAGGAATATATTGAAATGTTATTATGATTTTTTTTAAAATTATAAAGTAATATTTTATCATTCTACTTTCGTCAATCAGCTAAAAGCTTACACAATAAGTTGATAGTCGACTGTTCAAAGTCTAGTAGTTAACTAGCACAAATATTGTAGTTATAGTGCCATCATAAAAATAATTGTGACAAATGAATTTTACCTAATAGTCTTTTAGTTAATCTTCTGAACTAAAATTCATAGATTCGAGTCCCGGCTGCTAAAACACTTATCAATATATCTTGATCCCTTACTAATTTTGTAGTATTTTAAAGTACTCATAGGAAGAATTTTCCAAAGAAAAATCTTTAATGCAGTAGTATTCGAGATGAGGCTGAGGACAACACTTCCAATAAAGCTGCCCACTTACATTCAGCTACGATGAAATTTCCACACAGTTGTTACACAACTTGTGTTGTTAACATAACTAGTTTTGTTGTTCAACTAAAAATACTATGAAAATTTAAAAATACTAAATTTATTACAAAAAGGAAAGTAAGTTTATTTATGCAATGATAACAATATCGTATATTTCATACAGACGAAGCCGCAAGCAGAGCACTAGTTTTTAGTATTTAAAAAACTGCATCTCACTTACACTTTATATTATGTTAACTTTTGTCTGCAAATTCTTCCCAAATGAAAATACTTAGATACTTAGAATTGAATAGAATATCTTTACCCTTATAATTCCTGAGATTAGCGCGTTCAACAAGACAAACTTCCACTATACAACATTAGTATAGAATAGATGATGATAGATGTAGATTAAAACAAATCTGATATAACAGCAGTATAAAACGTAACTTAACATCGATCATCCACGATATCATTCTCTTTATCATAATAAAGTTCATTTATGTATGCAAAGTTGTCGCATAAAGCGTAGACTATCGCAGCTTACCGCGCTACGGCGCTACGGCGGGATTAAAGTCGTGGCAATGTTAATACGTTACTGATTCTGTGAATACTAAGAACAAAAACAATATAGTTTTGTATTTACTTGTTTTACTTGTACATTACTGAGCTTTGGTGCTTTGATATCTTTTTTATCAGCTTTACCCTGTATCCTGCACTCAGAAGGGTAGGTAGAAGAAACCTGGTGTTAATCTTATTTATTAAGCTTACATAAAATTAACTTTAGGTGGTTTGGGCTCGACAAATGAGTGAAGAAAGAGAGCCAGGGTTGACCTCGATTACCCTTCAAAAACTCAGGATCCATTCCGAGATCCGAATACTGGAGGAAAGTCACGTAAACTACCAACTACTAGTTCTGGCTACCCGGCTAGGATTGAACGTGATAATGAGTATTTTTTTTTCTTGCGCGCAGCTGACGATGATCGACGTTACCACGTCAAAAACCACTACACGAACATATTTGCTCAAAATTATAGTTCAGGGCCCCCCAGAAAATATCTCTAGATACGCCCTTATATGAGTATTGTAAGCTATAATTTACCTTATGCTTATCAAACTGTATCTCTCGTAACCACGGGTCGAACAACAGCTTGTCTGGTTCGATGTTGACTGGGCTCTGTCGTCGTCCCTTGTTGCACATACTCCATTGCGGGTTGATGAGACCCCAGAATCCTGGACCTGGGAAGTAAAAATTTAATTTAATTTATGTTTTAATGCGTATAAACAGAGAAAAGGTTACAAAAATCGCATTTTAAGTTATTATAATCAGAAATTTAACCAGAAATAATCAAAATCAATCACAATTGTGTTTTTTAAGAATCCTTTAAAATATAATGAATGACTCATTGATTAATTGAAACGTACATTATTGTTGTAATGTTAATAAAATTATAACCTAGTAGTTGAGGCGCAATGATACGTCTAACTGTAAATACGACGGTGGAGAGTTCGATTCTCACTCAAGGAAATGAATTTATTTTCTCAGCTTCACCAATCAGTATGCAATATTCCGAAATATTGTCGATACATGGGGAACGAAGTATCTTTACTCTTTCTTTTACAGGTTTTCTCTGCCCACTCTGCTATTCGAGAAAAAAAAAGCGCGAATCCAAATAAGATAGTAACTAATATTTTAACCTACTCAGTAAGTTTTGAAATATACGACTATTTTTTTTTTCATTTTCCCTACTGCAGTTTAAGATTGAGTGGGTCATACATGCACACACATACATGGTATGTATGTATCATACAAACACAACCAATACATTAGTATAACGGCACAGATATAACAAATGGTGTGTGAAGTGTGGCGGTCGTTAGTCAACTAGTGAGTAATGATTGCGATAAAATCTTAACCAACACAATCATTAGTGCGGTATTAACATGACACTCGATGATACAGGGCTCTGTCGGTCTGTTAATAATTCATTAGACACTCCAGTATGGCACTCCAGTATTATTGGAAATTACTTATACTATAGGTTCTTAGGGGGGACCTAATGTGGTAGATGGGGGTCCAATTAGTACAGTCACAGGTTATTGGGTTCGGCAAAGTTTAACTTTTCTTTTTAGGCGGATAGTGGAAGATGGAATTTGGTTTGGTGGAAAATGGATTGCTTTTTTTTACGATGTATCAAACATAGCAGAGAACTTAATGCGAAGACTTCATTCTCTATTTTCAATATTTGAGACAATGCGTATTAAGTGGCAGAATTTAATGATCATATTTGTCTTTTTGCTAGAACGAGGAAAATTAAAATAAGTCATTCTCCTCTGGTGGAAATCGAACCCACAATCATCGCTTACGTCAAGGGCTGTGCCCTAGTGGGTTTTTGAAACCGTTTATTTATTAATCATGAACAATTGTTGAAATTATCCATTAATACAAGAAAACTCGAATCGGATGTCATTGAGTTGCAATATCTGTAGTATAGTCTACCAGACCTAAATAAGAAAAACGACTTAAAACTCAAATTATAACAGATAATATGTAATTTCGTCATTAAATAACCTTACAATATTAAATTTCATATACTAAAAGTCAGCTCAGTCAACCGTCATATAACATAATACAACAATACATATGAAATTTCATAGCCGAGTGACTTGCTATGGGGGATAGTTTTAAGCGATGACGAGTCGAAATTCTCGTTACTCAAATATAAAAGGCTATTGAATACTGTCAGTGATAGTATTGAATGGTAGTTTGGGAGACCGCAAAATTTGCCCATCGCGGCGCACTGAGTCGTGCGTAATGTAATGTTGGTGTTCGTTCTCGTTGTGCCGCTGTGCTTCTGCGAAGTTCATTTTTATTTTTGTATTAATATTTATTGAATAATACAAAAAGAGATTAGCAGAGAGAATGTAATGTTAAGATACTCAGTTTCGCACTTTCCGCTCAATTTTCGCGATATTGCGTATTTTAGAAGGTTTTCCAATTTTTGGGATTGACAGAAAACCTAACTATAGTTTATTTTTAATTGATCCTCAATTTCCAGAATTAATAAGTGCTTCTTATGCACAACTACTCTACAGAGACACTGTACCAATCAATTTTATGGAATGTCAACAGTAACCGTTCCTAGCGCAGTGGAACTGTATCAAACTGTAATTGCCATTGTTTTAGTTTTTATTTCCACTTTGAGGAATAATTGAATTCAAATCATTTTTATTTTTCTGTTTGATTTGAAATTGCCGCGTTAAGATCCGGAACTTAATTTGCAATGGTTGGTAAAATTAGATCTTAACATTAAGTTAAAAAATGAGGCGTTACTTCCGTCATTGAACATCCAATGTCTTGAAGCATTAAGTGAAGAGTGGAGAATAGAATGTCTCAACCCTTTTCTCTACCTACTCTGCACTGAAAAAACTGAATTCTATATATAAATAATTAATTACTACACAAATATATGTACGATAATGGAAACGCGCCTCCAGCGTAATGTTAGGGTACCATTGCTACTATCGGGTACGCCGGTCGGTCGTTACCGTTACATTAGCCGAATTTTTGTCATTCTATGTAATGAGTATTGGTTGTTATAATAGAGTTCAACTATTTTGATGAAGTCGTTATAGAAAATTGCGTTGATTATTATTTATTAGATAATATGTTGTAAATTATGCTAATGATGTCTTTGTCGTAGAGTGGGGAGTGGGTTTAAATTCAAATTGGGAAAATTTTCTATATTAAGTATAATGAGAGCGGCGTTAAGTTACAGAATTTAATACACAAAAAGTGTATATTCATACTTGTAATTTTTTTTAATTATTACTTTATTGTTTATTAATTATCTTTTTATTTTTTAATAATTATTAAGAGATTGTTACTATGTACCAATTTACGTGTGTCGAAAATATTTTAGGCTATTACAAAACTTATACTTATTTACTTTTTTTTTCGTTTTCCCTAAAAACCTCATTTGTGGGTAGTAAATTTACAAAAAAATAGATAGTAAAGTGGGGTCGAATCATTGGCACCAGCTATTCTATATAATGATGCGGGCGAGCGTATCATTAAGATGGTATCGGTATCATTGCAGTATCATTACCCAGTTGTTGATCGGTTTTTCAAACAGCTATGTAAACCAAATTATAGTATTTAAGGTTCTTACAGTGTTATAAATTTTGGGAAAATTTGTAGGCTTGTAGATTATATGCGTGAAATCTAAGGCTAAAATGATGGTGTTCTTGGATATTGAGTTCCTAGGTTAAAGGAGGGTTATAGGTACCTAGGTTCCTAGGACCTTCTAGGATCAACTGATAGTTGACAAAATATACATTATTTACTTTTTATTCATATTTCTTATATGAATAATAAATGAATTTTTGTTTTCAATAAAATGAACAACTCATTATCAGAGCTTTAACAACTTTGCGAACTTAGAACGTAATATAAAGGTAATAAATGTGTATTATTAATATAACGTTAGAGTAAAACATAGCCAATTAAAGAAAATTATTGTATTTATTATAATGTCTTTACCTGATATGCCATCGTACGTCCACCATTCCTCCCAGCTACCTGATATATCTGAAACGACAATTTATAATTACTTACTAGCTTTGAAATAAAAAAATAATTATTGTTTTTGTAGAAAAAATAATCTAATCAAACTATACTATATTTTTAAATATATCGCCGTTACCAGAGCGAGGAGATTTAATTTCCTTAAGTGGGAATCGAACTCACAATCTGTCACTTCAACTGGCTCCACGAAAAGTAAATACAATATTTATATACCTTTGACAGTTATACAGAGAAGTATCAGCGTAAATAGGCATTGGTGCATCGTGGAGATGCTGTCACGCTGTCCCCCGCATTTGGAGGTTTACACCTGTAACAAAATGGTATAGAGTATATTATAATAAATTTTATTATTATTTTTAAGTTATCTGTAAAAAAGACAGTTAATTACCTACAGTAATAGTAGATATCTGTCTCTCTGTTAGTCACGCTACACGCAAAAATTAATGGACGGTTTTTGATAAAACTTTTTTATTATGTAGCTATTAGTCCTCGGTAATATATATGTTAGATTAGATAGAAATTTATTTCGTGACCACTAGATGTGGAAAAAAACATCTCGTCTAGTCTAATCTAATCATGATGAACACTTTCTATTGACCTAAAACAGGAACCATTTTCTAAGCATTAAAAATATAAATTAAAAATATTTCTTGTATGTATTTCACAAGCATTTTTGGAAACCTGTACGTAAATTTACAAAAAAAGACAAGGCTTATAAAACAAAAAAAAAACCAGTAATTATCCCGAATTACCTTATCTAAGATTGTGTTGGTTTTCAGATAAGACTTTCTTTCGGGGATCCCTGCTTTATGGCGCTTGTTGGTAGTTAGCTTATCTTTCCAACGATAGGCGTTTACTCCGGTTTTTGCGAAGTTCGCAAATAAATTGCAATTGTTAGTGCGCATTGTTTCTGGAGGTGAAACGTAATTATGTGGCTTTTAAGGGGACTGAATTATTTATTTTATTTACTTTTGTAGCTATTTCTTTACTAGAACTATGAGTAATTAAAGTAACATGTTTACTTTTCTTTTTTTTTATCTTGGCATGGTCAGCAGAGGGAATCTGAGAACCTAGTGTTGTGACAGTCCGTCCTCATTAAGACTCTTCCGTTTCCCTATTTCCGCCGGATTCTGGAGGCATTGTGTGTTGAGTGGCGGAACTCAACCGTTACCGTAGAAGCTTGTCTTTTCTGTGCTCCAAGAACCGTAGTCCTAAATATTTGATATTAATTTCAGCTTGATACCTTTACATTATCTGGATATAAATATTTTTTTCAAACGTATAGACAGACGACATCATAGGATAATTGATAGTCCAACAAATGACTTTTAAAGTTAAATTTTCAAAATGAACATAAACAATTCCTAATAATTAATTTTATTTCCTTATTTTAGTTTCTCCACCCCATATCTATTTGGGTCCCCTCGGCTCCGCGCTGGCGGGCGTCGCGATGTCTGCATCCACTGACTTGTGTTCACAACTTAGTTTATTTATCACAATAAAGTTATTGGCACTAGTGTTTTGTTTTAAGATTGTAGGGGTTTTGCACAAGTGTTATTATATTCTTTATAAACACGCACATCAGCGCCATGAATTTATTCACTAGAAATGCAATTGTGAAATTATGTTCCACTATTGTTTTGTAGCGTATAAATAACCAAATTAAATATATAGTAAAAGAGTTGAATATAAGGTCTCGTCTTATCAACATCGTCGTAATACCCGTTGCCCACATTGGTGACGCCGACGTGATGTACCCCGACGGGGGGGTACCCTGCCAGCTGCAGCCCGACAAGACATTTCATCTAATTTTTATTTAGCTGTATCATGGTAGAACTCTAAGCCGCGCTATGTCTTGTTATCAGAGAGAAGAAATTAATATGTTTTAATCCCTAAATGTGAATCGAACCCATAACCGTAACGTTTACAGTTAGATACTGTGCCATTGCGCCACAACGTTTTCAATGATTTTTTTATAACATTTAGTTTTTTTACTTTTACAGGATATACAGACTTATGCTTTTTTCTCCAGCTTGCCAGCAGCATACGTCACAGGTTCTCTGCACTAAAGAAGCAACACGTCAATCCGCACATATAGGCAGAGCAAAAACCGTAAAAAGATCAATACAAATAATGCTTCTACTGGATTTCGAACTCACTACCTCATTCAATAACACAGTAACAACTATGCTACAATAGCGCGATGGCTTTTTCTCCCTCGAAATCAATCGTAACCGATCTCCCCAGGCGCCAGTTAGTCGGGCGCCTTGGGCTGGTCTACCCTGAGATAGTTATATTTTTATATGCTACTACTTTATAAGAAGAGTTTTATACAGATACTTCAGATATAATAAACTACTTTGTTAGGTATAATTTTTATTGCCACTTAAGTTAGTAGGTATGTCGATTTCCCGTCGTGGTATGTGACTATGAAAACGGCGGTTATGAGTTCAATTCCCACTTGGGAGAATTATATTAATTTCCTTCGTCTAGTAACAGCACAGAGCGCGGTGTTAGGTTACGCCACTTGTAACATTTGAAAGTGGGTAACGGAGTGTATTCACTGTTTGCCCTAGCTCTGTTCTAACCTTGGTATGTGCCGGACTCAATGTGAAGTTAAGAGAGAAAACAGAGAATAGAATGTCTCCAGAATGAATTATCTTAGCCCATCCTGCTTTGGTAAAAAAAGCATGCAGCTAAAAAAAATATTATTCTTAAACGATTCGAGTATAAAATGATTATTCTAACATTATATAGTCTATGCTCTATATGATCTGCCACAAATTGTAATTCTTCAGTAAGACCACATCAATTCTGAGGGTGCCATATTAACCTCACACATTTGTCCAATGCATCGCTCAAAGCCTCATGTTTGAGGTGGACCCCATTGCCGCACCATACGCAACATTCACTTAGTGGTATATGACCCCACCACTATCGTGTACGCATTTGGTCGAAGCGGTCCTATAAGTATGTCAACTTTCTTTATTTGTTGTTTTGAAATTATCTTTCAGTTTCTAAATCTTTCTTTCTCTTCATTGTAAAAAATAAGAAAATATTCATAAATATTACATTATTTTGAGCCCAAACGTGGTACATGCAGGTGGATTAATCGAAGAGGCCGTGGGTTTGATTCCCATTTGAGGAAATATAATGAAATATTTATTATATTAATTTCCTAGCTTGAGGAACGACACGGACACGAGGCAATGTACGGTGTTGAGTTCCGAAAGAAAAAAAACTGACATTTAAAAATCTACTTTCAAACAGAACGGATAAGATTTAAGACCAAGGATTTTGAAATTGTCTGTACTCTAATAATAGAAGACAAAATGTAAATCTAATATTTCTTTTAACATATTCAAAACAATATTGAGTTTCATATTTCATTTTAACAACATAACAAATGGCTCATTAAAAGGAACTTTTACATAACAGAAAAGTATTGTGGAAGGCATAAATCTAAAAAAACTATATTTACACCAAATTAGTGCTTATTAGTAGACAAATAGAGCTTAAAATTGTATAATAATAAAAGTCGTTAAAAGCGTACGCATCCAAACAGGAAGTTAACAGCGGTTCGTAGACAAAGCTCGTTCTTTACCGGATGTGGGTGTATCTACAGACTGATAAGTCAGTTGTTATTTTCTCAGTATTAATGGATTTTTTTAGCTGTGGTTATTTTTTTTTTGTTTATGGTAACTTTAAATAGATAGATAGATAGATGAAATATATATTTTTTTATATATTTTGTCTAATATGTAATGAAAAAAGAATCAATCAATCAATCAAAAACCAAAAACACTTTATTGCACAAAGAAAATACAATTAAATTTCTAATTAAGATACTGTATCTTATGCACTGGCATAGGCGGCCTTATCACTATAAGTGATTTCTTACAGGCAACCTTTTTTTTTTTAACAAAAACTAATAGTATGATACAATTGCTATTGTATAGTATTCACAGACTGTTATAATAATACTATAGCAGTCTGTGAATAGATTTTTATTAAAAAAAAACTTATCAATTAAAGTAACTACTAAACAGATTTTTCCTATATAACAGGGTACACAGTAAAAAAATAAAAAAATAAAAATATTTATTTCAGTTCCACATATTATATAGCTACATAGAAAGTAATGAGACCAACCTAGTAAGTAACTAGTATAATACTAGTACTTGTAACAGGAGGCCCCGCAGTGGGAACCTAGTGTTTGTGGAAACCTCCGTTCTCAATTTTTCGCACAGTTTTCGACATATTTCTCTTTGCATTGCACTCAACAGAGTGATGATACTCAACGCTTAACGCTTATCTACTTACGAATCTTTATAATTTATTTGAATGAAATATTAAGACGAAAAATTCAGTTTGTAGGAAACTTTCGTTATATGATATTATTTAATCTCCAAAGAAGTACTCGTGTGAGACAGCGCGTCGCGACGTAGCGGCGCCGGGGACCGACAATCTGGCAGTGTGTACTGTATACAAAGTTTCTTTTGGAGAATCTGTTACTATAATAATAATATTTATTTTTTATTATAATTAATTATTGTTATATGAGCCATGATAGTGTCTGACTGACGCGATGCTTAGTGACTAAACGCGATGGTTGTGGATTCGCTTCCCACTCGGAATAATGAAGCAGCGTTAAGTTCTGCCATTCTCCCTTAGTCTCTAAAAATGAGGTTAAAGTTGTAAGCGGCATCTAGTTGACATAAAAAACAAAACTATTATTTGTTTAAACTTACACAAAGTATTTCATATCATTTAAGTAAAAAAGTAAAGATTTTTTAAAATGAATGTGTTTTCTCACTTTGATCTAAGTTTCAACCCAATAAGAGCCCTAAGTAAATGTGATTCTTTATAGAAATCTTTCATTATTTCCCGCGACAGGATTTGAACTCATAGTTCTAAGTTAATCAGACTTAACTAAAACCAAACATTTTTTAGTTTCACAAGTGCAATTGACCTAGTTATTGAAAATGTTCCTAGGTTGCCATCACCACCGTATGGTATGTCACCATATTCAATCGTCACCATTCTCTTGAAAATATAAAAAGGTCGTTCCTTTTCACGTACAGCGTTTTGTTGCGCTTGCAAGGGGGTCATACTGTAGTCACTTTGTTTTTATTATGATTACGACGCTTGGAGCAAACTATACTGACTTTTCCTCTTTGAATATCGTTCTAGGCAGTGATATAAGTAAATATATTGAAAATGAATAATAAAATATTTATAAAAAAGAAGTTATGGTATATTTTTGTTACTATCGTAATCAACATTTTATTATAAAAAATTATGTCGATATTCGGTCTTTGTGCACTATATAACAGATTGAATTTTCATATGTTTATAGTTGTTAATTATGTAGATGTAGGATAGGTTAATTAATATTATTTTAGAAATATTAAATAATAAGCATATTTCTTTAAAATAATGTTCAGTATGAGAACATTTAACTATAATACTCGTAATTCTGTATAAACAGTTTTTAATTTCTCTCCGTTCTCTGCTTCCGCCGATTTTTTGAAGCGTTGAGTGTTGAATGGTGGAATTCAACGTCGCGTTTTGCCTTATTACCTGAGCTGAGAAATGAAAATGTTAATAAGTACTAACGCTTGTGCCACTGCGCCTCAACGGCTTTTAGCTCATGTAAAGAAATCAAACACCTCGAGGCTTTTACAGAACTTATATTTCTTCCAGGGCTAGATACCATTAGGCTTGTACAATCTTAAATTATAATACAATATTTTATTCTAGAGGACCACTTTCCTCTTCAGCTCCAAATCTAAAAGTGCGCATCAGAATCTTCATCACATCAAGCGTCCTTTTTAAATTGACAACTCGCGCTAGTTCTATGTATAAATTTTCAAATATATCTTTTTATTAAACAAAGAGGTTGATTTACATTTTTCTATAACAAATTATCGTAAATATAAAAACTATTTATATAAAATCATTACACTCATGAATGATTATTTAAATTATAAATAATTTTCTTTGCAGTGATTTAATCGGGATAAAAGTGCCTTTAAATCTTATTGACTCTTAGCTGTTGACTAGTGGCGTGCTAAAGGAATCATTAAATAGTTGTGTTGTATATAGTTTATTGTCTGTTTTGACTTCTGAATAGTTTAAAATAACTGGACTGGAGGTTAATTATTTTATTTTACTACAGTAGTAAGGGAAACATTTTAAAATTTTATTAGAATATTTGACTCTATAAGTGTAAATTGTCAATGCTACCCGATTTTCACGCTATTTCTAATACCCACCCTCTCAAAAGATCCAATACATTTATCGGCTCGCACCAGAACCGTATCGGATTTCCCTATACGAAGTACAAATAAAGTATGTGGCTCTATGTCACACCGTTAAGCGATGTTTTTTTACGAAAATTTGATTAAAAATTATATGTAGAGTAGAAAAAAATTACAACCGCAATTAAAATTGAGAATTGTTCAGAATTTTGGACTTTAAAACATTTTTATAAATTATTCCTAGTACTACTAGTTTCATATTATAACATAATGCATGAAGTATTTAAATGTTTAATTTTTTTGTAGGTAAAAGAGATTTTAGATTCTTTAATTTTACATTTTTAGATTGATTAAAATTATTATTATTTGATTAAAACAATACAGCCGCTAAAGTATGCTTTTCTGTGCATTATATTTTCTGTGCTGTTTTTTCGTAAATCTATCTTAATTCTGGTCCCCAAGCAATATCCGAGAAGTGGCGAAACTTCACGCCACGCTTTGACTTTTTACTAGAGCTAAGAAATGAAAATAATTAATTCCCCCAACGGAAATCGAACCCGCGAGTCGCGTTTGCCGCCTGCTGTGCCGCTGCGCAAAGAATTTAATATATAGGTATTTATATTGTTTCTATAAAAAATTATATGATACAAAAAAATATTACTTATTATATTATGAAATACTTTCCAAGTGTTTCTAACGCACGGTCTAATGCGGTAGCGAGTATAGTTAATTTAGTTGAGTGGATTTGCCCTGCATTGTCATCGCTTGTTTATCGTCACACGAACGTTAATGGTATTAAACTTTAGATTATTGTATTCAGTTTCCAACAATACGAGGTTTTTGGTAAATTTGTTATTTAAAACGATAATAGTTGTTGTGCGATTGAAATTGGTCTTATTTTTATAATGCAATAGAGTCGTAATTTGATTGAGAGGAGGTGGCGGCGTCGTGGCGCAGTAGGCTAGTCTTTGGGTATAAACGCGGCTGTTGTGTTGTGGGTTCTATAGCCAAATATTTTCATTCAACACGCTATATTTCGAAAATTGGGCAAAGCGTGGGGTCCAGAATGTTCTAAAATTAGGTTCCCTCTGCCTACCATTCTATAAGCGAGTTCCGCCACTCAACATGTAGGTAGTTCCAAGTCTTAACAAAAGGTTCCCTCTGCCTACTCTACAGTGTAAAGCTAAAAAAAGAGTTTTCTAACTATATAATAAAAATATAAATTGGATACTATTTTTGGTATTATTTCTAAGAATCTATCATAAATAAAAAAAAAACTTTTTATATGTAATTTATTGACAAATAATTTGGATAAGCTACTACTGCGCCAGTGGCCCAGAAGTAATTTGCTAAACTGTTTTTACTTAAAGCCTAAAACCGAATAAACATTTATCACATGGTTTTGTAACGAGGCTCCATCCGGTTGACGCCGTTTAATTTCCTTTATTATAACCTACTAATGTAGGCTACTTTTTAATGGACCATTTTTTTATGTTTTTAATACTGAGAATTGAATTTATTTCGACACAAAAATGTTCTATAAGTTAATTTCAAACCATGTAATTTTTTTCATTGTTAAGACTAAATACTCCTAGCTATATTACTAAACCCGTATAGGGCATAAATCATATTGATAATCATTGGCAGTTAAAATGAATACCTGCAAAGACTGATTGAATGAAAAAGAAAGAAGCTTTATGCTTTTCCCCGCAGGTTAGTGCAAATGGTTCTCTACCATTTGCACTCGATATTCGGAACTCTTAGTGTAGAGTGGAAAAACCGACGCCGTGTCTTCTCTATTAGAGCGGGAAAATGAAAAAAAGATGTAAATATAATAATAATGAAATCATTTCACTTTACCTCGACGGAAAATAAAGAGTCACTTTTACGATTAAAGTGACTAATAAAAGAGAATCAAACCTATACCCTACAATCAACACAACATAAATAAAACTACCCACAAAATAAATACACTCACACACCCACACTCGTAGCAAATACAAAATGTAACTAACACAGATGACAATAGGTTGATATAATCTCTCAGCGCTAAGACGTTCCCGAGCTAATCCCGTATAATTAAGGCATTCAATATTAACTGTACAGTGTTCTACACTGTTATATTATGCAGTACGTTGATGTAGACTATGTTTTGCTAGACTAAGGGTTTCTTTTTTTTTGCTGTATCACGCTGTATCACGCACATAGTAGGGTAGAAGGGAAACTGGTAACCTAGTGTTAAGATATTCCATTTTCTTTAAGATACTCCCGTTCCCCACTTTTCGCTGAATTCTTTACTTAATGCATATTGAGTGGCGGAAGTCAACGGTTTATTTTGTCGCGTTTCTAGAGCAAGGAAATATTAAATAATACAAATATAATATCAGTGTAGGTTGAAGGTTAAAAATGTTATTGACCGGTGGCATTTCTTTTATATTAGAACTAGGCTTTACTTGTGGCTACGCCCGCAATATTAGAATAATAAAGTTAAACTAAAATTAGCGTATTAAAAACAAACAAATTCCTGAGTTTGAAACTTGAAAATCATAAGAAATAAATGTAGTGTCGGTTCGATTTATCTCTATTTGGATAATTAAAAAGTTAATAAGATGAGCCCAGCTATATAAATTGGGTTACATTTTAATTATGCTTTTATTACTATTATACGAGTGAAAGTTAATATTACAGAAAGAAATAGATGTACCCATTCTTTTGAATGGGTACATTGCCCTTCTTACAAATTAGAGTTTACTCGCTTCTATGACTTTTAATACCATATATCTTATTGTATTCCAAACCAATACATTAAGCTTAATAAGATTTCTATTGAAAATTTCTACATACAAATAAAATCGATATACAGGTTATGCTTATTAAGCACCTACATATTACTATCGAGGAACATACAAACTTATATTTGTACTTATTTTTTTTTTTCATACAAAATGAGTGTATTAGTACCTACTTTCAAATCGTACATATTATAAAAATTATCCAGTAATATAGTAGAATTTACGGTACAAATAAAGGAAAAAATAATATTTATATCACAGAAAAAACATAACAAGCTTATATTTGTAGTTCATTCCATACTGAAAATGAGTGTAAACACCCGCAAACTTAATTTTGTGAAATAAACAATTAATTTTTTTTTTTTTCATTTAACATAATAAATGCTTTTGATATTATAAAATTCCTCTTAAACCATCAACTTCAAAGCCACATTAAAGCAAATTCTCATACTTTCAATAACTGTAAAGTTTCTAACCGCTCCACCTCACATTTCAGCACAATAGCACCACACGCTGTATCATTCGTTTGTAGTAAACTTTGAAATATTAACGAATTTGAAATTGTTACGTACTAGAGTAGAGGCGTACATTGTAATGTTATATTAGAAACGAGGTTACGTTGGTAATTAATGTTGATTATCATTAGCTATCCTTTTTTGGTTCGATAGCTCGAATTACCATAATTGATTGTATTTAACCAAGTTTATAAAAGGAGGAGTGTAAACGGCTGTGTAACGGTTTACTATCCTACCTACCTTACACACTATACACTAAATTATCTATATCTACCTCATAATACGTGAAGGTAAAAAAACTTCTCTTATCGCTCTAGTAAAAAAAAGTGCGGCGTTAAGTTCCGCTACTCAACGCTCAGTGTCTCAGAATTCGGGATACCTATCTTGCTATTTGCAAAAAGCACAAAACTTAATATATCCATCCTTATCACAACACTAAATTAGGAAAGAGAACATGAAAACAATTTTGTTAAATAAACAACGAAACAATTCTGCTGCAGTGGATGCGGCTTAAATAATAAATATAATAGCGCCCCGCGGCTCGGCCTCGCCGTGAGTAATCACATCACTCATTTATTCTTATCACTAGTGATAACACTATACTACCTTGCTGTTACTTACACGGTTGTAGAATAGAATAGAATATTATATTGAGAATAACTGCTTAGAACAAACAAGATGAAACTGTTGAACTATATTTTAAGAACATTAAAAGGCGTGAGGAATGGAAAACGAAGTGACTTTACACTAGGAGCACTCTGCCTACCCTGCTACCCAGGATACAACGTAAAACTAAAAAAATCTACATTCTTTTGTGTTTTTACGATAACTATATAATTTAAAAAAAAAATTAGTTCTGATGTTCTTCCGTTTAAGCAGATTTACTACAGTGAGAAAACACTACTAATACATTAGTGATATAATACTTCCACATATATAATATCAACTGATAATTGTCTTGTAAAAATGACAATGATCTAATTGAGAGACAAAGTATTGAAAAAAAGAAAAAAAATAACGACATAATACTAAATTAATAAGTACAAATAAAACAAAACATAATTATAATAATTATTATTTGAGATATCATATTTATATAATTATTTTATAATTAAAATAGAAATAATTTTATCAGAAAAAGATAACGAAATACTAGCACAAGTCATGCTTTCTCGTTACCAGCTTTGTCCAGGTTAATAAGAATTAATTACTGCCACTAATTAATGCTTTGGATCTGAACCAGGCCGGACTTGCCGCGTCATTGTCGTGTTATTAATTTAAATTGTCGTATATTTTTGTTTTTATTTTCATTTAAATATCTAGGATATTTATATATAAAAGAAAAATATAGTATAAATCCGTACGCACAATCCAAATTATTCAATTCACTAAGTTCCAGTGTTAAAACTTGTCACGTTGAATTGCAGAACTCAACGTTGCAATTTGATTTGGTGAATTCGCACTCACTAACATCTTATTTACAATCATTTACGTTGATCTGAGAAGTATGTATTAATTTAATTATGTAACGTTATTTCCATTTATTTTATTAAAATTACCTATAATTTACCAAAGTTTGTCTGTAAAAGATTGCTACAAGCAATAAGACCGCCGTTGCATACATCTTGTAAATACATAATGATTTATATTTTCCTTTGCAATAAGTAATATTCTGTGTGTTAATAAAAAATATTGAAAAAACACACAAAAAGAGTACTCTCAGAACACATTAAGATTATCTCCAGCTAAAGGCTTAATAAAGCTAATGGGGGCAAGTACGTACGCGCGGTGCGGCGCGGTGGGTGCCGGCGTCGGCGTTAGCGTTTGTTTTTATCGGTTTGCCGCAACCGTGAAAGGCGTTGACTCGCTATGTTATTAAATCTTTTTAACTTTTCCGGTCACGGTGTGCTTTAATATTATTTCTCTGTAAATTAATTTTTATAAGAGATGAACTTTATATTTTTGGGTCTAATTATGTGAGATGTTAGAGAACTTTCAGCTTGTGCGGTTGAGGTCTTTTCGACCTCACATCCCATACATTAAAATATATAAGTCCTCATATTGACTTAATTGACGATTTCAATCTGAAACCACAGTCAAAGTGTTAATTGCAATTGCAAATCATTAAGACGTATTTCAATAAAATCATGATTTTTTTCAATTTATTATCTTGCTATAAAATTGTGATGAAAATAATATTAAGATTAGATTTTAATATATAAAATATTATTTTTATTGGATTTTTATGAGATTTATTTTCAAATATTTTATGTAAACAAAAACTGTCACCGTGCAACTCTAAAAAAGGTCGTTATGGTGCAGCGACACCTGCTGTATCTTGTAAACGCGACTCGTTCTTCTAAGATGAAGCGCGGCGTGGGAAATGGAGTATTGTAACACTAAGTTTCCTATATCAATCCTGCTATAAAAAACCTAATTAAAAAAACACCATATGTTTTATATAATTAGAAAAACTACAGAACTATCAAAATGTTGTATGAATTACGAGAAATTGAATATATTTGTAATTATTTTTTTTACTGTAACATAAACAAAACACAATTTAAGTATTAAACAAACAATAAACGCAAAAGAAAGAGTATGTCTCAGTAGCTTCCAAAGATCAAATAACCTAAGTTTGTTTGTACCCTTCAATAAAGTTGCGTTGAAGTGGTGTTAAAGAAAAGCGAATTTAATCCAGAAGCCATAACTTTGTAAAAAGAGCACTCTTATACAAAGGAGGCCTCTTTGCCGTGACTGCGTCAAAAAGTTTCTCCTGTCTGTTACGTACATTTAGAAATGTAGGGTGTGGATGTGGTTTTATTTTGTAGTTTTTGTTTTACAGATATTTTTAGTTATATATAGAATGTGTTAAGATACGTTTTCCATTGTTATACTGTTTATTGTTAATTGAGTTGCGGAATCTTTCCCCATCTTTTTCTGGAAATCGCTTATAGGTTATACCTATGTAGTTCCCTTGATTTTAATAAATTTATCGCAGTTATACTCAACTAACGCAAGAGACTTTTGATTTTTGTATTATATTTAAAGTATAGTACAATTAAAAAATAATAATTTATATTAATAAATCTTACATAATATCTAAAATTATTATATAAATCATTTTACGCTATTAGAAAAATCAAAATGTGAAATAAATAAGCAAGTTATCTAAGCAATTTTAATCTTAAAATAAATAAAAAGAAAATACCTCCTCCAAAAGCACGGCCTCAAGACTGTTAGTCATTTATAAGTTTTTTCATGAAATTGAGTGCGGCGTCCCGCGGTTTAATATAACGACGATCCATTCCCAGCAATATGCCAAACTTTCACACGTCAACTTTTTGCATTTCTGGATACATCATTTTTTATTATCCACCTTTTGCCAGTAATGGCCGTATTTTGGAGTTCTTTTAATGTTTCCTTTCCTTTCCTGAGGAAACGATGTTATGAGATATAATGGTGAGGGTGTCTTGTTAATGTTTTTGATGTTTTTCTTTAGTGTAAAATTGTTGTGAAATTCAAATTTCTCTCTATAAATCGTATAAATTACAAGAAATTCTTAAAAATCTAAAAGAATAAAGTGTTTTACAGCAGCTTGTTTTTTGCTTTATTCTCAACGATGCTTAATATTTATACTTTAAAATTATAATGTTTCAAAATACTGTCAACAAATTGTTTACAAGCATGATAGAATTAAGGTATTCATTTTTAAAAGTCATGAAAAAAATAAGCATTTCCATAGACGTAGTAATTGGCTACATACGTATTTGAGAAAGTTTAAGCACTTGTTTTTTTTTATTTAATGAAACTATCATTGAGTATTTTGATTGATTACTAGGAAAAGTAAAAGAGCCTAAAAACATTAAAAAAAATTTTGAACTTAATTTATTTCATAATGAAGTTAGGCCTCTTTGACACAAATAATCCAATTAAATCGTAATAGGTTATAAAATTATACTTAATTAACATTCCGTTCGCAATCAGTGAGCGTAGAAAGATAACTTTCAAATTAACACCTTGCGGAAAGTTAGGAGTGTTGGCAGGTGTTTTTAAAGTATGCTAATCTGAGCCCTTACCGACGCGCGGTGGGGAAGCCGGCGATACTTCTAAGTTAACTTGTATTAAACTTTACGATCTGTTTCTGTTATTAAATATTTAAAGTTGTGTTTTTATGGAGAACGGAGGAATTGGCTACATGATAGAGATATATCCAAGACAAATGTAGCCCATTGACTAATTTCACACCAGAGACGATATGAGGGTTGATTAAAAAGTAGGGACGAATATAACATATTATTAATGTCTGTTCACTGCAAGAAGATAAAATAAAATCATATTCTATTGGTACCTTATTACCAATACAAAAATAAAGTAGAAGTAGTTAATTGGCGGAACTCTACGCCGTTTAGGAAGTAACTAGATTCGTTTCAGCTATCTACATGAAAAAGTTGTCGACCTCACAAATGTTAAAATTTAATCTTCATTCAACCTAAGTAAAATATAAGTAAACAATTTAAATTACATAATTGTTGTTTACTTATTCATTTATTCCGATTAATAAAGAATATTTCACATAACAACGGTTATATCAATTACATAATGTAATAACAAAGAAACATTGCAATGGATAACTACTTTGTATTTTTAATAACATCTAATACTTATACAAATAGTATTTAAAATTAACAAATTAACACTCGCAACTCTAATATCGGCTGTATGGACTATGGTCTTTTAGAAGTTTCAATTTAATTTGTTTATTTTAATCTTTCATGCTTATTATTAAAAGTAAATTGTAAAATCTTGATTTTCTCGTTCTCTTAATAATTTAGGGAAGTGAAGAATCCCTTAGAATTCCCTCCAGTTTCCTACAGTCTTCTTAATAAATAATGATTTCGATGGTCTACTCTAATTGAACTATTAGAGGGCCTTGATCTCAAAGCGCGCGGTAGCTTTGCATAACGCATGTCAAATTAAATTTTGTAAGTACTAATAATATACAGGTAGTTTTTTTAATAAAAATATTTGGTCAATTTTATAGTTTATGTTTTATTAGTTTTTTTTAATTCATATGAGTTAAATGAACATGATTATTTTGTTTCCAAGGAAATTACGTATAGCAAGTGTAGTATCGCAAATTTATATATACACATCGAAATAAAAAAAAGTAAATGTAATGTAATCTTAATATATTTTGTATATGTTATGGGAAATTCCAATTTTTATTTGACTTGAAAAGTAGTAGTCCTGACGTCAACTCTTTTCTTAGAACACGTGCCGTTGTGGTCGGTACTACATTAACATGGAATAATTATTCTAATTTTTTTTTATACGATTAGTCAAGCAAACAAAATGCATATGTATAATTTTATAGTCAATATATGTAGATTGGTATATTATTTTAATTTTAATAATCGTCATTATCGAAATTATAATTATTGTTTATAGTTTATGTAAAGAAAAATATTTAATTATATAATACTACCCATTTTAACATATAATTTAAAAAACACATCCTATATAACAGAACTAAGATTTGTTTGTATCACGCAATGAAACTGTATATATGCGAATTATCGCCTTGTTATCTACATTTAATATACAAAGATGTTAAGAACTCTGTGTTTCGGGTTTTTCGTAGTTTATTGTTCAGCCAGCTATAGTAAAAATGATTTGAGGATTCCCAATGGTAATTTATTCCGTTTTCTATATACTTTCCGCGATGAGATTGTGAAACGAGAGTCTCTAGTGACGCGAGTCTCCGTTTACTAATATCTACATTCAATATGGAAATAGAAGACGTCGTGTTGCAGTGTGATAGCGACTGACTGTTAAGGCGATGGTTGTGGGTTCATTTTTCGGCTCTGGTGGAGAAAGTGCGGCGTTGAGTTCCACACCTGAACACGCGATGTCTCAAAAATGAAGTGTTAATTGGGGAACGGAGTGTTTTAACACTAGGTTCTTTCTGCCTAACTAGCTGTGCGGAAAAAAGCGTGAAGCTGAAATAAAGACAAACCTATAGTGAATCGTGTGTAGTTACTCAATTAGTACCAACAGAAAGTGATCTAACTCAAAACAAAGTGGTCCTATAAGGATTCCGTTTTAAGTTACGGAACTCTAAAATATAATTTTGGAAACTTATAAATAACAATTTTTTTTATTGCATAATTTCCATTCTAAAAGTGCGATATTTATTTTATTGGATTACTTTATTTTCTCTTGTAGAAACATTACTGCAATATGCCATTTCTGTTGTCTTTATTGCCATAGTAGTTAATTCATATAAAAGACTATTTTATAGAAGGTTTGATTTGTCTTAAAGTATGTGCTATAGTCATTATTGAATAAGTAGATACAAAACAACTTTATATAATAAGTCAAAAATAATTTAAATTAAATTAAAAAAAAACATTTTGGAAATTTATATTATAATGTTCTAAGCTATATAAGAATGTTTCAAAATCAATAAATCTAATTAATATGTATATTTTTTAAACAGTTTCTGATCTTGATACATCTCAAGGGTCAATAGGAAACATTGGAAGTAACACGTTGGGCGGTGAGTTTTGTCTTTTTAATATTTTAATAAACGAATAATATAATAAATACACAATACCTTTAAAATAGGAAAAAAATATCAGAAATAAGTTCAAAGACCAAGAGGCGCGGGTTCGAGTCCCGCAATTTTTTTTATGTATGTTTCCTTAGAGTATGAATAACACCTTCAAAATATAAAAAGCTACCTGTGTACTTCTAGAATTGTTATTGTAAATTAAGTTATCAAAAGTTTTAGATTTCAAACTTCTTAGGTATCTAAAGAAAAACGTATCATTATTATATTTACAATAATTGAATGCATGTTCAAATCACGCAGCTTAACAAGGTTTAAGTAGTTATAAAAAAAACAATTAAATTCATAAAAATAATTAAATTCATGTTAATTGATAATTATTGAATAAATGTTCTAGAAAATATGTAGTATATAATTATGTATGCAAAACCGAGTATATAATTATTATGTATGTAAGTATCTACGTACGTAAGTGTGGGTCAAAATTTTATATAATATCTTTTTTCAGGCCTTTCTTTGGGTAACTTGGGAAATTTAGGAGGTAAGTTTGTGCATTTTTTTTTAATTTCGCGTTTTTCCTGTGCGCCAAGGTTGGCCAAGGAAGTAGTATTAAGGACCTTTCAATTTCATAAACCGCTATGACGGCCTAATTTTTTTACTCGAATATAATTTTTTACTCTATGACATAATGTAATAATCATTCTGTCTTTGTATCTTTAATGTATGAAATGTTTTTATATTGACTATTTTCCATTTATTTTACGTTTTGTTTAATATTTATTGTTAAATATAATGAACTTGATTCTTTTAGGTGTTGGACTACCATTATTGGGCGGCGGAGAAAGTAAGTATCCAGGGTGTTAAGACAGTCAGTTCTCCGTTTTCCGATAAAAAAAGAATCATCGAAATCGATTAGCGGGATAATGAGCTATTCGTCCATTTGTCGTGCATATACTTAATACATATATAATATATTTGACAACCTCCTCGGTTAAAAAGGTACCTATCATTAAATTTCATTTCAGATTCTGTTGGTAACATCGCTGCTATTCTTCAAGCGAGTGAGTAACAAAAATTAAAATTATATAAAGGTTTTTCAGTCCAAATTCGTTCATTTACAATAAATATATAAATTAAATACATTTTTGCTATTGTTTACAGATGCTGGTTCCAGTGATGACATAGGCAATGTTGCGAATATAGCTCAAAGCAGTAAGTAGTTTATTCTTTTTTTTAACTCTCCACTGTATCCCGCATAGCAGGTTAGGTACAGGGAACCTATTGACAAGAATATATATTTTAAATTTTCCGTCCAATTTTCAAGACATTGTAAGTTTAGTGGCGGATTTCAACGCCGGGCTTTGCCGTGTTACCATAACGAGAAGATAGTTCAGTCACCTTCAGTCAGATGCTGTGCCGCTGGGCCACGACTGCTTATTCTTACTGTAAAATTTATGAACATTTTTATAATTCTTTTCTTTTTTCTTTTTTATAATTTTCTATAAATTCTTTAAATTATACATTTTCTTTATAATAACTATTTTTATCTTTTATTTTTTGTATATAATTAAATGACAAATAAAAAAATGTTTAAACAAACTTAGTTTCAAATTATATTGTAATTTTTTTATACTAACCCAACAGATGTATCGGGCTCTGGAGATAACAATGGTAACAACAATGAAGGCGAAAATGATAAGGGTAATAACAACAATAACCAAAATGAGCAAAGTGGTAATAAACTAATATTAGAATTTCATATTTTTCTGTAGTATTATTTAATAATAAAAATTAAAATATAACCTTGAAGTAACTAATGAATATAGTATACCATAGCAGGGTAGGCTGAGGGAACCTAGTGGTGAAACTTAACGCCGCACCACGCTTTGAAATTAAAGAATATTTTCTTGAATGTTACAAAAATAAATACAATGTAATTACAACCTATAACTATCATAAAAAAGACATAAATGCTTAATAAACATTCTGCTTGCACTGAAATGGCGGTCGTCAACGATAGGTTGTTGACATTTTTCTTTTTTTCAGGTGCATTATTGTCAGTAGGAAACATTGCCGGCGTTGTTCAAGCCAGTAAGTAACTTAAATAAGATATTATTATATTATTTATATATAATATTTATTTATTCATTATTCGTCAGAAAGTGGGGAACGGAGTGTCTTACCACTAGGTCCCCTCTGCCTACCCTGATGTGTGCGGGATACAGCGTGATCTGATTTATTTATTTTTATTTTTTATTTATAACATATTAAAATTAATAATTATTTTACAGATTTAGGTTCCGGTAACAATGATCCAAATGGTGAGTATTATATTTACGATTGGTATTTAGTTATTTAAGAATGCAGTAGATAAATATATAAAAATATGTTTAGAAATTTGGCTGATTAAACATCTAACAAACGTAAGTTTTATACTGAAGATGGATATTGCTGACATTATAGCGTGTATAAACGCGACGGTTATGGGTTAGATTCTCACTCGGGGGAATGAATTATTCTCATTTACTCGCCCCGGTAATATGTCTAAAATTTGTCGAAAACAGTCTTAAAACAAAAAATGAACTAATTATATAAAGTTTCTATGGTAATTAAACAACACCACAAAACAATTTTTTTTTAATTACTTTGAAAAAAATCGGTGTATAATTGTTACTTATCATAAGACTCCCTTTGCCTATACCTACGTTATGCGAGAAAGAGCATGAAACTGAAAGTGACAAAAAAGAACTAAAAAACGTATTGATTTGTATATTTAATACTGTTTTTATGTATATATATCATATATTTTTATTATATAATTAAAGTAAATCTCTTGAATTTATAATTAATAGTTATTCGTCCCTCAGAAAACAACGGTGGGAGTATTGGAAACATCGCTAATATCGCACAAAGCGGTGAGTTATTTATTTTTACCTACTACATAATAATAGAATAGAAGAATTCCAGTATATGTAATTTTATTTTTTAATTGAACATATAACCAACGTAAAATTCAGCCATATGTAAATCATTAAAATATATTAAAATCATTATATTTTTCAATAATATTAATTATTTTTACAGCCGTAGGAGGAGGAACCTCGCAAGGTAACATCCCTAATACTTCACAGAGCAGTGAGTTTTGTTTTTTTTATCAAAAATCAAATCAAATCAGCTGTAGCTGTATCGGGATACAACAGGGTAGGCAGAGGGAACCTAGTGTTAATTAAGACACTTCGTTTCCCACTTTCCGCTGAATTCTGGACGCATTACGTGTCAAGTGGGGGAATTCAACGCCGCGCTTTGCCTCGGCACCAGAGCGAAGAAATGAAAAAATAAATATAATAATAATATAAATATAATAATAATAATAAAATAATAAATTTAAATAAATATTTCATTTCTTTGAAAATTCCCAAAAATGCGATGGTACTTTTTACTCACTTTGTACAATAATTATAAAAAAGTATCGGTGGATTCACAGATCTTGGTAACTTGGGCAATTTGGCTAATTTGGGCAACATTCTCGGCAACTTAGGCAATTCTGGCTTAAGCGGTGGCGTAGTCAGTATTGGTAACGCCGCTGGAATCACACAAGCCAGTGAGTTTTCTATTTTATCTATATCTTTATAATATTTAATACTAAATTATTTACAATATATATAAAAAATATCTTATTTTATTATTTAATATCTTTTATAATATGGAATTTTACATAAAATCTTTACAGATCTTGGCAGCTTAGGCAATTTGCCTAATTTGGGCAATTCATTTGGCGGTTTAGGCAACTCTGGCAATTCCGATCCAAATAGTTAGTAATAAGTTAACTATTTATATATTATTAATATATTTCATAAATGTGAAAATAAAATACATATTACGTCTAAATCTATAAAAACATTCAAATAATTGTAGCTATTATTTTTTATCTGTGATAAAGCTTAAGATTTAGAGCAAATTAAAAAAATATATACTTCTTCATTTACTTTAACGGAATTTTAATTTTACATTAATTTTATTTACAATACATTCTAGTGTGTGTAATTGTATATATTAAAACTCACTCGGAGGAATGAAATATATTTCTTCGTTTTGGTAACTAGGTAAAGTTCCTATCTATCTATCCTGCCATGTAGGGAATGCAGCGTGAGGTTAAAAAATGTTTTTTTTAATAACAGATGGTGGAGGATCGCAAGGAAATATTGGCAACATAGCGGATATAGCCCAAAGCAGTAAGTTTCCAGTGTGCTTGTAAAATGAATTTAAGTCAGTTCAATACGTTAATTCGTTACGTATTCGTATTTATAGATGTTGCTGGAGGAAACAGCGGCAACAGGGGAAGTTCAGGCGTAATAAGTAAGTTTGTATTATTTTGTATTATTTTTTCAACTTCTCGCATATTGTCGCTTATAGTCTGACGCTGGCCTACTGCGCCACCATGGCACTATAAATATATTTTATACTAGCGGCCCGCTCGCGGTTACACCCGCGTGAACTATGTTATTATTAATTTCTGTCTCCATGACTACGTCCTAGTGACGTCTATGCAAAATTTGAGACTCCTAGCATTTGTAGTAACGAAGTTTCATACAAACTTTCGACCCCAAAAACAACCCCTTAGAAGTCGAATATTGCAAATTCCCGTCTTAGCGAGCACCTACGTCCTATAAGTAACTCCTATGCAAAATTTGAGATTCCTAGCACTTGTAGTTTCTGAGATTTCGTGATGAGTGAGTGACCTTTCGATTTTATATATATAGATAAAAATAATAATAGGTTTTGTAATGTTTCACTTTTGAAATTAATTATTATTTAAAATACTCTTTAAAATATATTTTGAACCTCGTCCTTTGTAAGGCTGTCGTTGGAACACCGATCCTATATGTAGGCCCCTTTGGAATTAGTTTTTCAGTTTACGCTATATTCTTCTTGTAGTCTTAACACTAAAATCCCTCTGTATACTGTGGGGATGGGTGGAACACACCGCGAAGCAAAAAAAGTAAAGGTAAACCAAGTAAAAGCCGCATACCGATGAATTATAGATATATTTTCAATAATATAAAATTGTAATTAATGTCTTATTGTCTTCAGCTTGTTCTTATACGAAAAGGTTGTTTGTAAATTTGAAATAAATATTTTTTTAAAAAAGCCTTTTTCTCGCCTGCATTTAACTGGCGCAGTCGGTAGGATCGCGACGTTTGGCTATGATATAACTCTTAAAGCCATCGAACGGATTCAATCGTTATTACCGCGATCGTTAAAGAAGAGTCTATGGAGGCGAGACCAGCGGAGCACCCTGTGCATCGGAGGTTCTGCCAAGCTCTTGAGTTCCGACTGGAGATGCAGCTTTTTTGGTAAGTACTCTCGTTAACCAAGTTCCTTTGCTATATTTCCTTCCGTATTATTTGAATGCTTTTCTAGGGGGAGGAGGAGCACCCTAATATTTTTATTAGGGGTTCATAACCCTAGAAATTTTATTTTAGAATTATTAAATTTACAAAGATTATATTCTTTCAAAATAGTTACAAATATTAATGTTATTGACATAAATAAAATAGAACAGTCTATTACGTTAAATCATACGAACGGAATATTTCTTAATTTTCATCCTACAAATTCCTTAATAAACTCATATTATGTGAATCTCTTCTCCATTCCTGATAAACATACCCTAACAATTATTCCTCAATCCAAGTTTATTGTACTTGGTAACGAAGGGTACACTTACCTAAACGATGGATATAAAGGAATATCAGAAGGGATACTATTGAAGGAGGGAATGAAGAAGGAAGGAAGATGGGATATTATTGAAATTAAAAACAAAGATAGTTCCGAGGGTTGCATTATTGATCTCATCAAACATCAAAGGGCTAACAGTACGCACGTAGAAATTTTTAGGAAAACTACAAGAGGTCACAGGAGATATCAGGAAGAGTTTTAATTACTTTAACAAACTAGTACCAAGTTCAAGTTATGAATGCAACTTTAAGAATGCGTACTAAAACTATTATTATTAATGAAATTAAACCTTTACCTACAGAAAATTCACTTTTTATGAATGAATTCGGTATAAATAATATTCAAAATTTCGAAGAAGAGGAGGTAAAAAATTGGTCTATCATCATGTCTGTTCCAAGCTGGCCTACGACGATTATATGTATTGCTATAATAGTTGTTCGAGGAAAGATACATTATAGTACAAATATTTGCTGAATTATCTATTTTTTTTTTCAAAAATATAAAATTTTAAGATTTTAAGGGGTTAATCGTGGCGCAGGGGCACACGGTCTGACTGTAAAATCAACTGGTTGTGGATTCGATACCCACTCAAGAAAATGAAATTTTTGCTTGCCATTAGTTTCTTTAAAAAAATATTAATTTTAACTCTAATGGATTTTATCTTTGCAGGTTGGGCAGATGTCATTAATTATGTAAACAGTAACCGCCAAAACAGTAAGCTACAATTTTATTTATTTATAATTTTCCTCTTTTCTTCATTTTTATTTATGATATAGAAGTTCTTCTTTCATTAATTACTAAAAGAGGAAAATTAATTATAAAAAAAAAAGAAAAGTCCTATTATATTTTCACTAAAATATTTTTTTTTAGATAACAATAATAATGGAGGTGGCATCGGTAATATTGCGAACGTCGCCCAAAGCAGTTAGTATTTATTTTTTAACCAAAAGTAAATTCTAATTTTATCAATACTTTTTTCAATATGCTAAATAAGTCAGAAATTGAAATCAGCTATATATTTAACATTGTTTTTACATGTGTTTTTTTTCCCTCAAATAATGGAAATGATCTCTATTGTACTTGTAATATTTTGCTTCAGATATTGGCGGCGTCGGCGTTAGTAACATTGCTGGCATTGCCCAATTAAGTTAGTTGATTTAAAATTATCTATATATATAAAAGGACTTGTCCTCACTGACTGAGGTAAGACGCACGCACAGCCTTAACCGCTGATGGTAGAAACGTGAAATTTGGACAAAAGTTTACTTTCGTAATCTGGACATCCACTAAGAAGGGNAGTATTTATTTTTTAACCAAAAGTAAATTCTAATTTTATCAATACTATTTTCAATATGCTAAATAAGTGAAATCAGAAATTGAAATCAGCTATATATTTAACATTGTTTTTACATGTGTTTTTTTCCCTCAAATAATGGAAATTATCTCTTTTGTACCTGTAATATTTTGCTTCAGATATTGGCGGCGTCGGCGTTGGTAACATTGCTGGCATTGCCCAATTAAGTTAGTTGATTTAAAATTATATAATATATTATGTAATTTTTTTATTGTTTGCATGAGTATTTTTTTCTTTGTGATGATTTCGTTTTAATGAAACTAATTAATTTCAGATGCCAACGGAGGTCTTCTTGGTCTTCTTGGTCTTAACAGTAAGCACATAATAATATATTTCTTTTATAATAAATAGCCTTATAAAAATAATACAAAAATTTAAAAAATAAATATATTTTATAAATAATAGTTAAAGTAGTGTATTTGGAATTGTTTTTTATTTATATAATGTAAAACAATATAGATATTACAGAATAATCCTATTTTACTGGTTCTAAATAAACAATTTTATTATATTTAATAACGCCACGCTTCGCCAATTTTTGAAATGAAAATAATTTAAATATTAACAGCATCTCCTCGAGTGGGAGTCGAACCCACAATCATTGCGTTTACAGTCAGTCGTTGTCCCATTACGCTGCGATGAATTTAATATTTAATTTATCATTAAAGATATTAACGAGATCATCGAAAGGCCTTGCCAAGTATTCGATACGTACTGCATAAAGAAATATTTCGCGGAACACTCTAAATGTAAAGAAGCGCAGGGACCGGTACCAGATCCTCTGTACAGACATCAGTCCACCATATTTTTCCCTAGAATAAACGTTACAACGACTTCAACTGACGTTTTGTATGGTGGTCTTAATGGGAGAATTGAAGATTTCTTGTAAGTTTGTACATTTTTTTAAATTTCACCCCGTATTCCACTTATAGCAGGGTAGGCAGAAGGAATGAAGTGCTAATACACTCCGATATCTTTATATCGAGTGGAGGAACTCATCGCCGCGTTTTATCTTCTTACCAGAGCGAGGAAATGAAAAAAATCTCCCGACTCAAGCAATTTAACACACGACCGTCGCGGGTACAGTCAGGCGCTATTCATTAGGAAGAAATAGAAAAAGTACATTATACTTATTTTCTATATATAATTTAACTCATAATTTTATAATTTTCAAGTTTTTAAAAATGATGATGTTTCAGAATTTTTATGCCCAAAACACTAACTTAAATCTGTACCTTTATAGTATATTATTATAATATGATTTAATCATATTAAAAATAATATATATTATTTTTTTTTTGGATTTTAGCATCGACAGAGAAACTGATAGACTAGTGCTAACTATTGAATTCAGGAATTTGAGGTTCTACTCTAAATACACTTACTTCAGATTCCACAGACGAGCCAAAGAACCAATTGTCACAAGGGACTACTTATACTTCAGTTACCGTAATTATTTATTTAATTTTTCATTGATCTATTTAAAAGTTTTATAATATACATATTTGATGTATTAACTGAAATAAAGTTACCAGAACACCATGGGTTCAAATCCTAAATGGTTGTTTTTTTATTCAAAGTTCGTAATACGTCTAATTCTCCGTTTCCGCTGGAAATTGGTGCTAACACACTTCGTCCTCCATTTTTTGAAACATTATGTATTGAACGGCATTCAACGTTGCGCTTTATATAAATGAAAATAATTCTCTGGAGGGGCGAGCAAACTTCAATGTCATTTATAATTCGCTTAACTAAATGCAATTTAAAGATCCCTCGAATCCATTATCCTTAACATAATATTGTTTTTTTTATATAGAGTCTGTAGTATCTACTATAATAATACCAAACATAAAGGACCTGCAATTGGAGAAGAGTGAGACTTTCATATATAGCAATGATCGTACGCCAACATTCAGTATCGGCCCCAACGCATTTAATAGCCCTGGTAAGATATTTGTGAAGAAGTAGTGGCATATCACTTCTATTTTATTGGTCTCTAACTAAATGATGAATTACTAGGAAATTATTTTAAATAGTAGTATAATAGAGTAGGAATAGAGCCTAGTTTCAAGGAACTCGGATTTACTAGATCGGGGACATGAGAATAAATATTTTTTCATCCTAATGGTCTAACTATCGTGTTTATAGTTGAGCACTCCACGATAGCCTTTATAAATTAAATTAACTTTGATATTGATAATATTTTTTCTTATATAACCTGTGGAAAAAGCTACAAAATTTTTCGTGTAGTATTCGAACCGATCATGCATCCTGCAGCAGGGTAGGTAGAAAGAACCCAGCGTGACATTCCGTTCTCTTCTTTCAATCCAAGGTTGAGTGACGGAACTCTACTTACCATTTAGTTTTTTTAAGAAAGCTAAAATAACTCATTCCTTTGAATAGTGATTGAACCAAAAACCCTTGCGTCTACAGTCGTTGAGACCACTACGGTAACCTCACACGGTAATAGTTCTTAAAATGTATAAATGATGTCAATTGTTCCAGATCCTACAGTCCAGCTCGCAAGGCTCCAGCTCCTGGAAGACGTTCCGACCCTTAGTCAAGAGGCCCAACTTACAGAGGGCGCGTTTTACACAGCTACGTACTTACAACATAGTATTTGTGACTTTGGTCTTAAAATACTGTGAGATTATGATTTGTAATATTGAGAAATAAATATTTTTTCAAATAAATGTTCTTTTTTTATTTTAAATTACATTGAAGATTTTTTATTTATTCATAATATATTCAATTGAAATAGTAAAGTTTGTTTTATTCTAAAGTATTATCTGTATGACGATAATATATGAAGGGGAAGTTAGGGGAAGGGCATAACGGAATTGTTAAGGTAAATAAGTAATAAAAAAATAAACATTTTTTTTAATTGTAGTTTTACTTTTTTTTACTTATAACATTATTCGGCATTGAATTTACATTTTTAATTTTAATATTATGAAATAATTACACAATTCTAGCTAGTAGTAGATTAGATTTTCTTTATGAACTCTTGCATACGCTCTATAGAAGGCTATAAGCGTTATTCACTTATAATTTTTAACATTAAAATACTTTTTTAATGTTTAAGTGAATTTTTTATAGTTTTTTACTGTTTCTTTGAATTTACCGCTTTTTTATTTTAATTTGAACACATCTTCGTCTTTTTGTAGGATATTAAAGTAAACACTATATACCATCACACCCTTGGGCACGACCCCATTATGCATACATATGGGGATATGTAACATCGAATAAAATAGAAAATATTTTTTTTATTCATAGCTAAGAGAAGTTTTATTCAAAACATATAAATACATAATGAAATATACAAGAAAAAAATATAGTGATAATCTAAACACTTTTTCGCGTGTATCTTGTATGTATGTATATAATATTTTTTGTTACCACACATCTCCAGAACCACAGAACGGATTAACATAATTAGGTATCGTTAGTTTCTTTCTCAGTATTCTTAGATAGGTGGGTGACGTTAAAAAAAATCAAATATGGCGGCTGCCCCCTTTAAACTGTCGACTGTTAATCCTAGTAAACTATTGGGCTTGTTTTTTTCTATTTAGTTTTATGCAGTCGGGGTTTTTGTTTTTTAAAACATATTTTTATTACATATATTTTCGTAACCACACAAATTAGGAAAAAAATATGGAAAAACTCGCGCAGTATACTTGTTGTTGGAAATAATAGAGTACTAAAAGATTTTTTTATTTCTTATTATTTTATTTTTATATTTATTTCATTTCATATTTTCATACCATTGAGGACATCGTGGCGCAGGGGCACTATAACGCGACGGTTGTTGGTTCGATCCCCATTCGAGAGACTGAATTACTAATGATTAGTATCTTCTGTAGACTTACAATTATGAAATTTGACAAAAAGTGAGAATTAGTAGTACAAATAAAGGATAAAATCCAAAAATGATCCAAATTTATAATACACATAAAAACAAACCCATAATTGTAGTTTATTTTATACAAAAATGCATACACCCTTAAAATTCTCAACTTTTATAAATTGTAATTCTCGTAGATCTACAATCCTGACGGTTTTCTTTATTTTTATGAGACACTACTAGCACCTCTTCTAGGTAAAACAATTGAAAAATACTAAAAATCTTTTGAGGTTAATACATGTTAAGTATGTACAATGTGCGTACAATGTTCAAATTAAATTAATTGATATAATCAAATAATAACTGAGATTTTTCTAACCAACGCAACGCCAATAATTCTTTACACCTTAATTGCACACATAATTTAGCCCAAAAACCTAATTTTAAAAATCACGCGATAATAATCTTTATATAAGCAATGTTTATTAAGTTCAAGTAATGTGGATTTTAAATTTCCGAATATGAAGGTGGTGTTATTAGTTGTTGTTTTATGCAAGTTTGTGATCGGGGAAGAGTATAAAATACCGTCAAGTATGTCATTTAATTTTTTTTGCAAACCTTGGCAAACGATACAATGTTTCTAAATCAGGCGGAGAGTGGAGACCAGAGAAATTCAAAATTATAGTCACTCTGTCTCTGCTTTATGCGGTAGATGCGTGATAATAAAAAAATATATTTAATACATCCTATAATAATAACACTTATTGATATAATTAAAAGTTTGCAATACATCAAGTTCTTTGGAATCTAGCTAAGTTAATTTTACTTTTTTTTACTCTCTTTGACTGCTGGATATAAGCTTCCCAAGGATTGACGCTTTAACGAGTTTATGTCTAAGAAAGATACATACATAATTTTCCGTGAATTTTTTTATTGTTAACAGTTTTAGAACGAAACACGTAACACGTTTATGAAAAGTGGTTAAAAATATGATATTAAGTTATAATTCAGATTATATGTTTTTTTTATGATATTCATGAGTTATTTCATATTGTTTTAGTTGAAGAACTATCGAAAAACGGCATTGGTTTATATAATGGAGACGTAAAAGATAACGTAAATTATTGTAAGTACCTACTTAATTATTTCTTTAAAATAGATAAAAAGCTTTGCGATTAGTAAGTAGTAAGTCTACCTAAGAGCGAAAGTATTATTAAATTATATTTAATTATTGCTGCATGACGCGACCTTTTCGAATATTTTTAAGATTTATATTAGCTTCACTTCAATCCATAGTAGGGTAAGCAGAGGGAGCCTGGAAACCCAGTGTTAATACACTTCAAATCTCCAATTTCCGCCGAATTATCATCATGGTGGAACTCAACGCCGCGCTTTACCTCATTACCAGAGCTAGGAAATCATAATGATAAACATTTTATTCCCCGAGCGGAATCGAACACGCAATCATCGCATTTACAGTCGCAAGTTTGTTCCCCTCCGTCACGAACGTTTCTTCTCTTTCGAAGATATTATATTTTTTTTAATGGAAAACATTACATAAATATCTCAAATATTTAATGAATTTTTATTATTAAACATTTTTTCTTTTTTTTCTTATTTTTATTTCATTTTAAAAATCTTATTTCTCATTAATTATTTTTACAGACAATGAGTATGACAATAAATACGAATTGGGCAATCCTGGTAAGTACTTCAATGTTAAAAGTTAATCACTAAGTTAGTAAGTATATTTTAACGATTTTATTATAGCGACGCGGCGGTTATGAATTCGATTCCAATTAGGGGGATTAATCTCATTACTCTCATTTTCCTGTTCAATTTTTTTAAAAACTTTATTTTTCTACCAGATGATGACAAACAATATATAGAAAAACCCTGTAATAGCTACGACGCGTTTTGCATACGACGCTTTTTTGCCCAACATTCACATTGCAAAGAATCTTATGGACCGGTGCCCACCCCACTGTATAGGGCACAAAGTATATCTTACTTACCTAGAATAAACCTTACTGTGGTATCACTTAAGCAAGAATATACTGGAGTTAATGGTCGGGTTGTTGAGTTTTAGTAAGTATCTGTTTCTATATTTAACTTGAGATAGAACTCTACTCTCTCTCTTTTAATATTTTTATTTATATAATTATTTAACAATAGGTTCGATGTATTTCGCTTTTAATAATATTTTCATTTAACTATTATCAGCATCAACAAGAAGACCGACAAGTTGGTATTGGCTGTGGAGTTCACAAACTTTGGACTGGGCTCTAATGAAAATTACTTTAAATTTCATCGCCGCGGTCAAGAACCTATAGTCAATGTGGGTTCTTTAAATGTCACTTACGGTATGTATTTTTACCCGTTTATTGTTTAAAAAATTTACTTTTGTCGTATAGGAACACCTTCACAAAATTATAAGTAAAAATTTTAAATAAATTAAACGTCATTTTTAACCGAAATCAAAAAGGAAGTGATATTGGTGATTAGTTTACTAAGGAAAGAAAAAGACAAAATGTATTATATAAAAAAAATAGTACGTAGCGAGAATCGAATCCGCGCCACACGGAAACCATCCACTTATGTGATTTTTAAAAATAATTCTTAGATATAACTTACAATTTTTTTTTTGCAGCGTCCATTGTATCTACAATTGTAATACCACATTTGAAGGATCTTCAGTACGAAAGAAGCGAAGTATTTACATACAATAACGATGTTAATCCACGATTCAGTTTTGGTCTCAGCGCTTTCGCTGGTACCGGTTAGTATAAAAAAAAACATTATATCGCATTCATTTTGAAAATAAAGAGTAAAATTAAAATCAAATTAAATTAAATATTAAATCAGCTTCGCGTTATCCCGCACAAAGCGGGTAGGCAGAGGGAACCTTGTGTTAAGACCCTCCGTTCCCCATTTTCCGCCGAAATCTAGAGGCATTGCGTGTTGAGTGGCGGAACGCAACGCCTCGAGTGGTGATTGAATCCGCAGGCTAAATGCGGCGTTAAATTCCGCCACTCAACACACAATGCCGCTGCAATATCTCTTGCAATGCTTTGGGGTCGATATTGGTAGAATATTTTAGTATTAAATCTGCCAATATGCAATATATAGTGCTAACCTGAAATAATACATTAAAATCGTATGTAATAGTTTGTAAGTAGGTTATCTTTACATATCCTATACACGCAAGAAATAAATGAATATAAATAATATTCCAAAGCAAAATATTTAATCGCTAAGGATTTTTTTCTTTTTATAGATCCTGTTCTTCTGGAAACGGCTTTGGCGTTTCTCGCTAGTTATGCAGATAATATAAGAGAGGGCCAACTGACGGACGGACCGTTCTTCATAGCGAGTTATATTAAATATTATATATGTGACTTTGGTATTGAAGTATTATAGATGTGATACAATAAATGTAAATTTTAAATACAGCTTACAACAAAAATATGTAAATTTGTTTATTACAATGTATATATAATGGCTTTTTCTAAAAATTGTAAAAGTTACTAGAGTTGCTTTTAAATTGAACTGTGATCTCCTTTTTTTTAATAAATATTTAATTTACATTTAAATAAAACAAGTTCAAAATTGAAAACACGCTTCGGGTTCTAATTCCATTTCAGTCAGGTCATTTAGGACTTATACGGGAAGAATAGAAGATTCCAAGCTCTATGGTTTTACTCAATATGCATTACCGAGGTGCATCTCCCACCTTCGGACTCCATCATCAGATCAACTCGGTGATACCATATTGTTGTATTGTTGATACAATTATTGAGTTTCTTATAATTTATTGGAATTTTTTTGAACAAAAAATATAATAGTGCATTGCAATTTATTCTTTACTTTTACGTACTTGTGTGTAGAGACACCACTTTTCGTCATATTTTCTAGACATTACATACTGGAGTAGAACTTGACGCCTCATTTTCTATACCAGAGCGTGGAAATGAAAATAGCTTAGACAGTCTCCAACCAAATCTGTCGTTAAATTTATTTAAATTATTAATGTTGTATCTAAAATTCCTCTTACTGACCAATTGAGGAATACTCCTTAATTCGTTCGTATATATTCGTATTGCATGGAGAAGAATTGCATGGTGAAAATTAATAAAGTTTGTTAGCAGTGCGTGTTTAATAATAACTTTGCTTGAATTAACTAATTCATTTTTAATATTCTTGTATAATATATTTAATATATGTATGTATATAAATTATTATCAATATGAAATTAATCACTTTTTCGCGTGAGCTAAAAATATTAGTAATAATTGCTTAATAGCCAACGCCCTTGATATTTTGAATTAGTATTTATTATATCGATTATTATCTGAATATAAGATATCTATTGTTCGGAAAATTGTAAAGATAGTAAAAAGTATCAAAGAGCACCGTTTTTAAGCTTAGCCTGAAGCAGCTTAGGTGAGCGAAGCTTTTTGAAAAGATTTTTTCGTTCGTTGTAAATCCATCATTACTTTTATATGTCAAGGTGTTGTACTCTTATCCTCGTATTAACTGCACTTTTTAAAAAACTGTAGTAGTCCAGTAGACTGGTGATCTAAAAAGTGTATTGCAATAGATTTATATAATAGAGTCCTGTTTTTTGCCCATTTTTTCCGTTATTGTATGAACTTGGGAAAATATACTACAATGATTACTAATTCTTTTTTAATTTTAAATTCGATTGACTAAGTAAGGCAAAATATTTTGAAATACACTTTAACTGCGGCTTTAATAAAAAAAACGGTGGATGGTTAAATAAAAAAAATAGAATTGAATTTACATAAAATATTCTAAATGCCTGAAGTAGTTATAGACCGCAGATATAGAGCTACATCGAAGAAATTTACGTAATGTTTGCATTTAGCCTAAATAAATAGACTTTCCAGCACAAAAATATTTTNTTATTAAGAGGAACAATACTCCAGTACATTTTTTTCATGTAGTATTTACCATTAAAGCAGCGCATGCGCCAAAGTGTCTCAGCGGGTAGGACTTTATACACATTTATCGTATTTATGTTAATTTACATAAAAATGTACAAATAATAAACTATATATAAACCTTCCCTGAGAAATACTCGACCTAATCTTGAAAACTGCATCCAAATCCGTTGGGTGGTTTAGAAGAAGAAGAGTTAGAAAGTTCAGACAGACACAAAAAGCGACTTTGTTTTATAAGATATAGGATAGGATAGGATAGGATAGGATAGGATATGGCTATTTGATAATATATTATTAATATATATTTTTATTATCTATAATTTTGAGTATTATCTATATTTTTTTTCAGCTTCATGCTGTATCCAGCATATCAGGGTAGGCAGAGGGAGCCTAGTGTTAAGACACTCCGGTTCCCACTTTCCACCAAATTCTGGAGACAAACGTGTTGAATGGCGGGACTCAACGCCGCACTTTAACTCGACACCGGAGCTAAGAAAGGAAAGTATTAAATATTTCATTTCCTCGAGTGGGAATCGAATCCACGAGCATCGCACTTAAAGTCAGACGCTGTCTCAGTATCCTAAACGTTTCAATGCAACATAATATATGTACGTACTATACTCGTATATTATAATATCCAATATCATTTTGTTGTAAAATCACCTGCTGGCGGCCTTTGAAACTTTAATTAACCTTTGGAATATTTTAATAATAGACAGCGAAGCTAGGTACAAATTAAAAAAAGTAATAAATTTGTATGAAAATATTACTCTATGTATATGTGGCACAGTAGAACAGTGTCCTGTGAGTGAGCGGGGGTTCGATTTTCGCTCGGAGGGATTTAAAATTATTACACGTTCTTGCTTTGTTAAGTTAAAGCTCGGCGATGAGTTGTTTTTATGGATGAATCTATATAGGAATTGTTTCAGAAGAGGATGTGGAAAAAACAAAAAAATTATTATTATTTTCACCATTTATATAAATAATATATTTTTTAAATAACAAACCCTAATAGGTAAGATGTGCTTAATTAATATAATTATATAGCACTAAATCGTAAATTAATATAAAGTTAAATAAATTATAACCAAAGGAAAAGTTCTGTACGAAAAGTGTTCAGACCGACTTGAAAGTTTTTAACTTAGCCAATTATGCGGTTACAGAAGTTGTACATATAATAATTTAAATTAAATATTTAGTTTTTCTTCTATTTATAAATATAATATAGTAGCGTATAAAAAAGTTGTTTTTAAATTAAGTTTTAAAATATTTATTAATTATTTTTGCTTGTGTTTTGTTTTAATAATAAAAATAAATAAGAGTTAGACAATTGATAAAGACATTATTTTATGGAATATCGTATAATTTCACAACTTACGGTTAGTGTTTACAAAATTAGTTCGGAAAGTTCAGTAGCTTCTAAAGTTTCCCAATTTATTACTCACAAAACACGTAGTGTGGAAACTCGTTATGTAATATAACATGATATTTGTATCAATATAATTATAAATAGAGAATTACATTATATTATTAAAACATTTATGTAGTATTAATAATCGTGAAATGTGTATCGTAAAAGTATTTAAAATTCAGTTACCATGTTTTTAAAATGAATGGTAATGGTTTTTGTAAATAAGAAATAGACAAAAACGGGATAAAATTGTATATGACATTAATGTCATTCCTTAAGTAATATTGAAATAAACAAAATAAAATATTATTTATATAAATATATTTAAATAAATAAAATAAAATATGATTTATATAAGTAATATTTTTATTTCAAACCAGATTATTTTAAATGTATAATAATTAGTTTTTTTAGTTTTTATTAAAAAGCTTTATAATTTAAATTTCGAAAGGTGATATCGTTGAACATTTTAATGATCAAATTAATTAAAAAATTGTCATTAAAAGATTAAGTATGTGTATTAATGACTACTGTTAATTAAAGAAACGAAATCATTACTTACGTATTAAAATATCTTCTAGGACACCCTTAATTTAGCTGTGCACAATAAAAATAAAAAACGAATAAACTATTAATATTTTCCACGACGATTAATATAAACGAAAAGTTTTACGCGATTATTGCGAATCAACGCAAAAGGGCCCAAAGCACGACCTCCCTCGCGAAAGCTCGCGGTCAACTGACTGAATTTCACGACAGTCTGTCCTTACTTTCATGAAATGAACTGATTGTTACCAAAACGGAAATGACGTAACTCACATAACAAGTTATTATAAAAACGATTTAACCTATACGTACTAAGGTTCATATTATTAGAAAGCGAAAAGTTGTTTTTAAAGTACTCAACTGTTTGTTTGGGAGGGCCGTAGAGGCGGGAATGAGTGTGTTGAAAAAAAAATAAGCCAACCACGTCTCAGTGAAGTAAGGCTCCAGGGGCGGGTTTTGAGAATATCTTTAATTAAAATGGGAACTTTGCTTTTATATGAATAATGTATCGAAAAATGTAAAAAGCACTCTCGAAAGCTTCAAGTATAGACAGCTCTTCTCAGCTAATTTAATTACGTCGGATATTTTACGTTGAACAATGTTTCAAACTCGATATGAGTATGTATAATAGCACGCATCTCGCAAACTTGTGGAAATAGTTGATTATGGTGTTATGGTAGCGTAGTGTAAATTAAGTCGTAGTTAGTGGAATGTTGTGGAACTTACATTTCTAGGTTAAAGTTACAATAAAAAACAACTTTCATTATTATTTAGAGTAACATGTGTTTAAAAATTACTTTTATAATATAAGAAGAATATTTATATAGTCGAGGAAATGAAATACTTAATATTTTGTTTTCTTCTTTCATTCTGGTCTGATGTCTAGGCAAAGCACGGCGTTGAGTTCCGCCACTCAAGCAATGCCTCCAGAATTAAGGGAATGTGGGAAGCAGAGTATCTTAACACTAGGCTCCCCTGCTACACGAGGGATAACCATACCGCCGAGGGACCGCCGACCGCTACCGAGGGATACCATAAAGCTGAAAAAGAAAAAAAAATTGCGATAAATAAATATAATTCATTGATTATCTATTTTTTATATCATCAAAGTTTTTATTACTGTTTATATTTAAATTTAAACGGCAACAGAAGCTAATATTGTTCTTGCTATTTTAAATGCAAAACACATTCAATAACAACAATTTGAATACACATGAAAAAACATTTTCATAAGTAACTTACCGATGCACCGATTTTGATATAACTTTACAAGGTTATTTTTGCATTATTTAATTAATTTTCTGTACCAATATAATGAAATATAATAAACTGAAATGTGAGCAAAGCCGAGGTTTTGGGTTAGTTTAGAGGAAACGCATGGTAGAAATATGGGATGATGTGTCATCTCCCTCAGATATAGGCGTGGCTTGTACTGCGCACGCGTGCGATGATCTTAAGAATAAGATTTGGAAACTAAGAAATATATCATTTATATCTACTACAATTGAATGAGAGAAGTGCCATGTATTATGTATGTACATGTACATTATAAGGAATAATATTACTAAGAATACATATTAATATTATTTGTTGTATATTATATTGTTTTAAAGAACGTTAATAAAGTTTTGGAAATTAGAACTTTATTTTAAAAAATATATATATTCAATTTTAGTAAAATGAATTTATAGTAAAATTATCAATAAAGTATCATTTGAAAAAAAAATTCTAAAGCTGCATTTTACATCATAAGGATGAGATATAATAGCGTTTATATCATTTTTATTATATTGAATGATCATTGAGATACAATCGTTGATGAATCAAAAACGAATCTACTTCTGAACTGCTGATTCCTGTCGTAGCGTAGGTGAACTAGCGACTGTAAACATGACAGGTGGGTTCGATTCCCACTCGAGGAAACAAAATATTTAATATTTTATTTTTTATTTCTTCGCTCTAGTAATGAGGTAAAGCGCGATGTTAAGTTCCGCTACTCAACACGCAAAGCCTCGACGATTCGGCAGAAAGTGAGGAACGGAAATATTTTCATAGGGACAGAAGATTTATTTGTATATTTATTTATTTATATGTAGTCTTATAATAATATAAAATGCACACGCTGTATGCACAACAAAACTGCATAACAAAATGTCTTTAAAATATTCTTTTCTCCACAAATAATTGTGACACGAATAAAAGAACCAAGAAACGCTACAGAAAAGCTTAAAAAGCTGAATATTTGCAACGAATTCCAAATATATTTCAATGTAAGTGCACGTCCACGCATCCCGCATTCCGGTCACGGAGTGCCGCTCTGTTGCGCAACTCGTGCGCCCGACGCGAGGTGGCGCTGTCAATTTGTGCAACACATTTTGGCGCCCAGTGTGGGACCTAGTTTTACTTTGACATGGCAGATATATCTATCTGTAAAGGTATATGTTCTTTCTCACGATAGGATTTTAATGGTTTTTTTTCTTGACTGTTTACAGAAAGGCATTTAGTTTTATTTTTTAATTTCTCAAGAACCTCAATTCTTTCGAATTTTCCAGACATTGCATGTGGATTGTTACTAGAGCGAGAAAATGAAAATAATTTATTTCTCTAAGAAGGAATCGAACCCAAAACCGTTGCGGTTACAGTCATGTGGTATGCAACAACGCCATGACAGCTTCATTATTATTAATTACTTAATAATATTGAAAGTATCTAATCATTTTATGAACATAAAGTACAGTAACTATATGATAAAAATAAGTAAATCATATAACAATTACATTTTAACAATCACTTAAAAACTCATAGCACAACTGCAGTTAATCTTATTGAAAGTATCAAAACTACAAGAAAAGTGGAATTTCTCTTACATTTTTCGTAGCAATTTGAAGCAAGGCTTGGAATGTCAAAGGTATATCGCAGTTTCCCCGGGGATCGGCGGTTTTGCAGCGATTAAGGCTTCGCCGCGTTTGATGTATTCATCCCGTCTCGGGTTAGCTGTGAAGAGAGATAAAAGTAGCGTTAATACCGACCTGGGATTTGAATAGATATTTAGTGAAATGTATTGATTTTTAAATATTATTATATTTAAATTGATTTAAATAATGATGATAAATGTTTAAATATAGATTGTGTTGAATAATATTAAATGTTGTTCAAGGACTGTTCGTATTTCAAAAGTGTTGTTATATAATTTATATGTATTTAAAAATAACTATAAATAAATATTTAAAAAAACAACCTACATAGCATAGAGGATAGTAGGAGGGTAGGATCAAGATACTTCTTTTCCCATATTCCTAAACGGAATATGGGAAAAGAAGGGACATTTATGACATTGCAATAACTATAAGATAAATATAACTCACTCCTCTCAGTAGGAATCAAACCCACAAACCATCGCACTTACAATTACACACTGTGCCGCTACGACACCACGGCCTTAATAATAAAGATTAAAAAATATAATATCTATACTTATATTATGCAATAAAATACTTTTATATACACTTGTACATCAATATGCAATTTAAAAAGTTTAAATTCAATATAGCGATGAAAAATTCCGACAAGTGGCATAGAGAGAGTAATGTCAGTTGAGATGCACCCGGGGGAGTCGATACGAAGAATTTGCAGGAATGCGTTTCATTTAATTCACTCGCAACGGGATCAGTCTTCGGCGGAGCTATAAAATGCATTATTAAAAAATAAAAAACCGTACGGGCCCAAGCGTGACTGTAAACGCTACGGGTTGTGAGTTTGATTCATACTCGAGGAAATGTAATATTTAATATTTTCCACACTTCGCTCTGATGTCGAGGTAAAGTGCGGTGTTGAGTTAGTTTTCTTAATGAGCCACTTCATCATATTTTCGGATTTAATATCAATATATGTAATATTTTGGTTTTTTTTAAAGTTAATATGTGATTTTAACTACAAAACTATGCAAATTGATCATATAATAATCATTGTATAAATTTTCTCCGTTTATTCCAAGAAAAAGAAAGAGTGAACCACAGAGTAATATTTATTACTAAATATCGTAAGAACATTATCAGATTACAATTAAGTGCTTATTATCTAGGCTTCACTTTATATATGCACATGTATTTCTATATGTTCTAAAACTTTTTCTATTAAAAATCAGTTGTATATATAAATATACTCTGTGTATATGAAAAGGATAAACTAAAAAAATAAAATATTACATACATAAATAATAATTAATTTCAAAGAATACATTTCAAAGAAATTGGTATAATTTAGTTGGACGGCGAAGCAAAGTTTTCAACTAATTGAATTGACGAAACTTTTCTAAAGGTGGTAGCGACGTCGCCCGCGGACGCGGGAACTTTGAAAAATTCCCAGCTATTCGTAGTTTGTTTCACTGTAACTTAATAAAAACTAAGAAGAACTGAGTTAGGAATCAAGTTGGGGCCGCGTCGCGGTACTATTTAATCAAATAAAAAGCTTATCCTGTCTCGTACTTTGCAATATAAGAGTGTATGTAGTATTTACAATAATACTTGGTATATTCTCTGAAAAATACTTTTCTTAACGGATATTTTGTTGTTTCATACCATAAACTTACATTTTAAATATATTTTTAGGAATATTATTATTTGTGTAAAATAGTACACGACTATGAGGACCAGACGTGATGCAGGGGCACAAGGGTGTGACTGTAAACACGACAGGTTGTGGGTTCGATATCCACTCAGAAAAATGATTCGCTTCGCTCTGGTAACAAGGCAAAGCGAAGCGTTGAATTTCGCCATTCACTACAGCGGAGAGTGAGGGAACGGAGTGCCTTAACACTAGGTTTTCAGGTTCCCTCTTCGTACTCTGTGTGGGAGAAATATTACAGTGCTGGGACAGCTTTTAAGCTGTCCCGCATATAGTAGAAAGGGCAAAAGTAGCACAGTGTTAAATAAGTAATAAAACATAAACTGAAAGTTGTTATTAATAAGAATTCAAACATTATTACAAATACGTAAAATACCCTGTAAAACCTGAAAAAATATGGAAAAAGTTTTCAACCCTTAAAAATATTAAAAGAGAACAAAGTCAAGTTAACTTCAAAAGCGGAAAATTTCACCAAAATCTTTAAGCAAATAACAACAAGAAAATGCACCATTAAGTTGTTTGCCTTTTTTGTCTGTCACGATATTTTTAATATTGAAATTTGAACCTAATACTAATGACAATAAAGTTATTATTAGATTGGTTTTGGTACACTTGTTTTCTATAATTTGATAAAGCCAGAGTCACCGCATTAGCGGCGTCGTTTAATCCGCTTTACATTTTTAAGTAAACAAGAGTTTTTGCGTTTGCAAACACCAATATTGATTTTTGTTCTTGTATAAATAGAAAGAAAGGCAAAAATTTATATTTATTTTATTTCGATCACACTGCACACTGTCTTAATTTAAATGTGACGTGTAACGGTTATGAGTTCGATTCCTACTAGGGGTAATGAATTAATTATTACACAAAGCATGGCGTTGACTTTCATCATTCAAACAGTATGTGAATGTCAGTCGGGAAGTGGAAAAATCTCACTTCATAAGTTCTTGAAGCCTGTTCTTTTTAAACACATTTTCCCTCTAGATGGATATTAAGAAAAGTCTTAACTAATATTTATATTGAATATTTAAGTATTACCCATAATCCTATTTATTATCTTCGCAAGCACTTAAGTTGTTGCTTGTATAAAAAAAAAAATCAACAAAGCTACCGAGGCGGAGAAATTCCAAATTCAAATCAGTTCGTGAGTGGATTGCAGAGCGGGAGGACGTGCCGCGTCAACCATTTATTCCGTTACAACTCCATTCCAAATGCTAAATATATTGACGAAAACGAGATATTATGAGATTTTGCATAATTTCTATTTGAGTCGCATGTTGAGTAGCTTTGATTGTCATTTAATTATGACAAGGGTATTCTATGCATCACTGAATATGTATGTCTGTTCGTACTGGCAGAACTAAAATGTATATTATGCTAATATAATTATATTATATTATTTTGTTCTATAGCTGTTCGTCTAATAATATTAAAAACTAGCGGACGCGCGCAGCTTCGCTTGCTTATTTAGGGGTGAATTCTAATAAACCACGAAACGTGTATTCAATGAAATATTTTTAAGAGTCTAAATTTCAAATTTTATAAAAATCGGTGGCGATAAAGATTTTTCCATACAAACTTTCAACCCCTTATTTGCACCCTTAGGGGGAGAATTCTAGAAAACGATGAAACACGTGTTCAATTAAATACTTTTAAAAATCTAAATTTCAAATTTTATAAAAAT
>JAKRZM010000727.1:494503-505008 GCA_036379175.1 Heliconius cydno galanthus
ACCATATTGAGGTCGAGTAGCGAATCAGGCTGTTCTTCGGGTTTGACTTTCCGAATGTGCCAGCTGAAGATATGTAAATAACGACTAGTCAGTTAGTTACTTTGACAATATATATACTTCTACAAAATCTATATGTTCTTGCATACTTTATTATTATGATGGAAAAAATGAATTTCATTTTTGTCAGGCGTGGCGAAGTGAATAATTGTTACTGTAAACGTGACAGGTTGTGGGTTCGATTCCCAATCGATGAAATTAAATGCTTAATAATTTTGTTCTGTGCCTTTCTTGCTGTGTGCCCGCCTGACGCTAAAAAAAGAATAAATTCTCCATTATCCTTCAAGTGACCCCTTAAAAATATAACACTGCACGTTGCAGATACAACAAATGAGAAAAAAATAAAAATTTTCAAATACATAAAATCCCCTGCTCTCAGCTCGGTCGTTAGCGAAATATTCATGTATAACATAATTTACGTTCAAGATGATGTACAGCACAATTCTTAGCAGATGCACCAACATATCCTGACCTCCCTCATTCCTGGCTTCTTGGGAACCTAGAGAGGGAACTGCTATAACTCAGGGGTCTTGTATAAATTGAAACATTATAAATAATGATGCAGTACCATTTCGGGCAATCCGTCATGCTGTAAACGGTTGCCTCATTACTGGATGTGGTCACTGTAATGCATATATAAGATTAATAATGTTGATTATAATATTTTATTATTTACTATTTTTCGATATCAATGAGGCCAGTTGTGGCGTAACGGCACAAAATGTGACTGTAAAACCAACTGGTTGTGGGTTCGAACCTCACTCGAGGAGATGAAATATTAATTTTAAATTTATATTTCCATTTCTTCGCTCTGGTGTCGAGGCAAAGTGCGGCGTAGAGATCTGCCACTCAACAAACAATGCCTCCAGAATTCGGCAGAAAGTGGAGAACTGAGGGTCTTCATTCAAATTGCATTTTGTCATAACCCTGAGAACGGGATCAAATGCACCATCAACGCGGCCACTGCGCCACGAAATCCTCAATTAAGCTAATGACTTTTTTTAAAATTTAAAATCACAATAGAAATTCTAGTCATCGGGATTTATTTCAAACTAAATAGAGTGAGTATTCAATACATTGTTCTACAGAATACGAGCACCGATCGGGCACTATTGTCAATATAGTCTACATAAATCACAGTCAAGCCAGACAGGATATCTAATCCTCTTATCTGCTTATATACTGTCTTAACTTGTTAGTACGTTTCAGTTAACTTGAATTGTTTTATTTTAAATCTTTTAATATTTTCAATTGAGATTCGATTCCCAATCGGAAATACCTCGAAATATCTCGAGAGTTCGGCGGAAACCGGGGAAGTGTTTTAAGTGGGACGAAATGTCTTAACACTAGGTTCCAAGGTTCCAATAAAAAAACAGGCTTCTTCAGACCAATATGGTGCAGTAGGATTATTAAGTTCCATTACTCATAACAATTTTGTTCCAGGTTTACGTTTTACCCCCATATGAGGTAAGTACAAAAATTCTCAAGACAGTCTCTGTTATCTAGCGCAACTGAACGCCGCACTAGTACATATATTTTTAACGTATTGTAATATAAAAAAAACAATAATAACAAAATGTTATAAATCCTATTGTCAATATCGTATTTATATTTCTAAATTCCATATCCTCCGTCTACGTTAGACCTAGACTAGACGAGCATCCTCAAATCCGCTTAGTTGTTTATCTGCCATTTCAATTTGCTAACTCAATCTTTTATTCTTTCGGCGCATCTAGCTTAAATAAACAATCAATAATTATTTTTATTTATTATTGAATAGCTTTTGCACACGGCTTCGCTTGCCTTAAATTACCGTAGATAATATTTTGTTTTTTATATATATTTAATAATATATTTATACACAAAATTTTAGCGCAAATATGATTGATTATAAGTGTGACACCTTCAATGAGTTCTACAATCGACTAAAATAGTTAGAAAATCGAAATCGAGTTTATATATATATATATATAGACATTATCCTATTTTTTTAAGAGCGTATTTTCCAGTCTTTTACAAACTGAAGTGTGATTAAATAGTAAAAAAATCATATTTTCATTATATATATAATATTTGATTTTACATGTATAACTGAAATCTTTTTCATAAAACAATATCGATAACGATAGACAGAAAATATTTAAAAAAATAATTCTTTTTCCTAACAACGACATTATAATATACCTAATATATAAAAAAAAGTATTTTAATCTTCAGTTCGTTTTCATAACTATTTACGCAGTAATGTTTGATCTTTGATTCTACTTCTATTTCCGATAGTAATTTGTATTGTTCTGCAATTCCGATAGTAGTATAGACGAGGTATCGACAAACTTCTGTCACAAATTTATATTAAAATTTTCTCAATGTCCCGCGAGTTTCTCAGATTTGTATTAAACTGGGTACAACCTGCACATTGTTGTGCGAATTATAGAAGAGATTTTATATTTATAAACAGAATTTTGAATAAGAAATAAAAATTAAATACATAAAAACGAAATTATAAAATTTCGATTCAATTATAGTTTTTACTCATCACAGTGAAGTTGATGACAGTCGATGAGAAGAGAGATATACAGAGAGAAGAGCGTTAGGCGCTAATGACACAGTCTGAAGCTAAATAAAAAACCTTTTTTCTCAGTCAAATATGCTATTTATTGGTATTGTTTGTAAAATAGTTTTATTTTCTAAAAACTTGAAAAAATGTTAAATAATATAATATTATAACAGCAATGGGTTTAATTTTAAACAAAAGTAAGGTTGTTTAAATTATCGAAATCAATTGTATATTTGCATTTATAGTTAGTTTGGTACATTTATAACTTGATATGGAAATTCGTCCGTTTAATTTTAGGCTCCAATTTAAAATTAGTTATTTAAAAAAAAACAGTAAACTTCAGCTTTCCCTTTCAGTCAATAATTTCAAATTAATATAGACATATCTAGAATATCTACAAAGTAAATGCGGTACGTTTGGGCCCGGGTCTGATGAGCCGACGAACTTCCTATCGCTATATAAGACACTATTGCAAGACCGTCAACTAGGACTTGGACATGCCAAATAGAACCATTGTCTGTCTTTGACTGTACCTCAGTTGGAAACTTCCCTTCTATTCCAGCTTAGACGGTTAAATAATTTATCGATATGTGGGATATTGGATTATAATATGCATTGCAGTTTAGTTCATTTGAAATTAATAACAAAAAGTAATATTTTTAAGACTGAGGCCAGTCGTAGCGCAAAGGCACAAAGTGTGACTGTAAAATTGGCTGGTTGTGTGTTCGATTCCCACGCGACGAGATTAAATATTTATTTAAATTTATATTTATGCCAATGCCTCCAGAATTCGGCGGAAAGTAAGGAATGGAGTCTCTTAACACTAGGTCCCACTGCTTATCCTGCTATATGCGAAAAATAACAAACTAAATAAATATTTCCTTTCCTCGAGTGGGGATCGAACATACAACCAATCGATTATCTTTATACTTTAAGTATAGATAAATATATAATAGTATACATGTAGCACCCACTATCCACAATGATTCCAAATACCGAAACTAGCGATCAACAACTGTCGACTAACAACTTAAACAATTAGCAACAATACGACAGGTATGATACCGTAGACAAGTTTCAAATGCATAATTAAATTTCATATTCCAACCTCCTTTGAGACAAAGAGGTGCAATTTGGATATGCTGTATTCTAGAATTGTATTTAGCTTTAAAGTTCTAGAGGCGAGATGCATATTTTTGTTATGTAATTTAATGCAAATGGAATTATGCAGTTTTGTTATTTTTTTCAGTTTGCCGCCATTTGTCTTGACAAAGCAAAGAAATCAAATATATATCTATTAAATATTTAATATATTAGACATATTAAATATACAAGCAGGGTAGCAGGAACACAAGCTTGCAACTGTAAGGGTGACATTTGTGGGTTCGTTTCACACTCGGGAGAATAAAATACTTATAATTTTCCATTCCTCGCTTTAGTAACGAGGCAAAGAGCGTTGAGTTACGCCACTCACCACGCAATGCCTCAACAATACAACAGAAAGTGGGACACAGCAGTGCCTTATGGGGAACAGGCCCAGGTTCCCCCCTGCATAAACTTTTATTTGTGGGATACACCGTAAAGTAGAAAAAAAAGTTAAAGCTTAGGTTATACTCAATTGAACCCATATTAACCTTTGAACACAAACCACAAATCGTATTTACGTTTACGTCACATTCTACTAGACAGACCCACTGCACCAAAACGGCCTTACATACAATAAATAAGATATTAAAAAAAATCAATTGTACGTACAAATAATTAATATTTAATATGACCGTATTAGCACGTTAATACCGATATTATCCCGAATCACTCATACAGAGCCGCCGACCGACGGCGCGTGAGATTTATACAAAATTTGAAATCCAATCGCAACCGCAACGCACGTGTACATCTGCCCAACAATGATTTCGGTTATGCGATATTAAATTATGCTTAATATTAATTTACAATTGTATTGACTTCTTATAATGTATGGATATTAATGAAGCTAAAAATAAATGTTGTTGATCGGTTGTGAGTTCGATTTCTATTGAGAGTAATGAATTATTTACATTTCCTCGCTCTACTAACAAGACAATACCACGGAAGCTCCCGGTAATCGGGTACAAAATGAGAAACGGAATCTATATCATCATCATCATCATCCTGTCCTCGTCCACTGCTGGACATAGGCCTCTCCAATGGCACGCCACTGAGCTCGATCTTCACAGCTCTTCGCATCCAGCCGCTGCCCGCCACATTACGAATATCGTCACCCCATCTAGCTGGAGGACGTCCTAGTTCCCTATATATATACTTTTATATGTGGCATATATAAAGGTACAGCGTGAAACTAAAAAAATATATGAAATTATATATTATTTTACTCTTGGTTTCATTTCAAATATACATTGACTGAAATGGAACCCATTGACTTATGCATAATAAGAGTTTTAGTTAAGCACTATCTAGAGGTAGTGATATAACGGAAAAACAAAAATATATTAAGCCAAAAAAATAAAATAATTTTCACACTTTTCGTAAGTATTCAATGTTTCATGGGTCCCCGTAGACCTCACTTTCACCTATATAAATAAATCTTAAATGACTATCATATATTTTGGAATACCCAAGGAAATGTCCTTGCTCAGTGAAAAACAGCCGCGAAATGAAAAAGTATTACCTTGTGCCGACGCAGACATGCGCTAGAAGGGTTTAATAAGGCTTGATGGTGGGTTTGATTCTTGATCGGGGTAGTAAGTAGGCCGTACTGCTTAGCCAGATACATCAAGTACAATATATCAATCTACGTTGAATTTCTTATACTTTGCTTGTTATAATTTATTTATGTTATTAGCATCTCTGTAGGGAAATTTTTACGAGAGGGTTGAAAATTTGAAATCCCGATGCTTTTCGTTTTGATAAATTAATACTTATATCAACATAGCGTGGAGGTATCAAGCTAAAATTTATATTAAATATTCAATTTTACATACACTACAATCACCGCAATCAAAAGATACGAAACATTTATGCATTTTGTATGAAATTAAATCCTATAGGAACTTCCCGAGGTTTCGATTATTATTTTATAACAATAAAATAACAACTAAAACTTTTACATAATTTGTGGGCTATGTGTTGTTCTGATGTACATATATCTATAGAACTGTCAAGCTTCCTCGAAATCTGTTTAGTAGTTTTTGCTTGAAACTAGAACAAACATACTCACAAGCTTTCACATTTATAATATTAGTATAATTATATTAGGATCTGTCTTAAGTGTGCTCTACGCGTAAAATGTCGTGAATCGCATACAAAAATGTTACAAATTCGCGAGCACGGCGATGGATGTCGTGCGCTTGCCCGCCGGACTGCGCTATTTGTCATCACTGAATTTTTTATATGACTCGAATCTGTAAATTGCGAGGAATATTTGCGTTAGACGTTTCTTGTATACTTCTGTTATTACATTGAGATTTATTTTCTTATGGAAGAAAAACTTAATTCTGTCAAAACTCACTCATTCCTCCACTTTCTGTCTATTTATGATATTGACTGCTCGGGGATGGAACGTGATACAAGTGCCTAATTATTTATTGTTGGTTGTGGGTTCGATTCCCATTATAAATAATGAATTATTTTAATTCCACACCGCTACGACAAAGTTCAATGTTGAGTTGCCCGTTTGTTTTGTTACCAGAGATATGAAAAAAAAGACTTCCTCCCTCGATTAAGACTCAAATCCACAACTATCGTGTTTTAATATAAGCTCTATAACAAACCATACAGGAGCGAAACTAACCTTTAGTACATACTCGTAACAGATAAGATTAATTTATTCAACTTCAACAGTTTTTATATTTCTCAACAACAGTCAAATTATAACGTGAGTTAAATAAGTTTAACTGAAAATTTTACACATTTTTAATTTGCGATACAATTATTCTGTTCTCCATACTTATTCAGCATGTACTTTTAATAATAAAGACTCTACGTACTTTACTACATTTCTTTGAAAAATCTATACCAATATAAAATATCTAATAATCTTATCGTACTACAAAATCGTTCCTTTACATTCCAACCTCTACATGAATAAGAATGAAGCCGTAAATGAAGTGTTAAACGTTGTTCGCGTTAAACCTCTATCTATTGCCTCGCGATAGCGTCTAGCTAACAAGCACGCGAATATTACATCTATTCTGTAATCGTCTTTGTAAGAAAATAGCTTTTTTTGCCTCACGTTGTATCCCGCTTATAGCAGGATAAACAGAGGGAACCTTAAGTTAACTTCACTTAAGTTAAGACATTTCGTTCCCATGAATACACTTCCGTCCCCAACTTTTCCGAATTCTGGAAGTTTTGCGTATGGAGTTGCGGAACTCAACGCTGCAATGGGCTTCATGAGGAAATGAAAATATTAAATATTTTATCCTACTCGAGGAAAGTTTAGTTTAGTACTTTAGTGTCCCTACGCTACGCCACGACTGGCCTTTGCAATGTTTATTTTTACTAAAAAAAATATTTTAATATTATTTTACTAATATATATATATATCTAACTATTGTGATTACAAATTTACACATACGTATAATATAAAACCTAAGTTTTATATTAAAATTCGTCTGTCTAAGCAATCAGTCACGGTCCAAAAGCATATAGAATAAAATTAAAAAGCTCCCACTGCGATAGACAGACGTCATCCCGCGCGAGTGCTCCCGAACCCGTTCCGTTTTACGAGAAACCTCTATAAAGTTAATCAAACAATAAAAATTTATTTGGTTTTTATTAAATATATAAAATTTATAGTTCTTTTGTAGTGCTGAATAGATTGGAGTGTGAATTTTTTTATATCTTTATAATCTGTAGTAAAATAATATTATGCATAACTTTTTACGTGGTTTGGATGAAGTATATTGTTTTTTATCGCTATATTTATAAAATGACGAAGCTTAATTTTCCTTTAAAAAAAGATAAATAAAAGAAAAGAAATAAATAATTATTGCGGAAAAAGTCACGGAGAAATTAGTAATTATCAGCTACTTATAATATGAACTGAAAGTAACTACTACACTACGAACGAAAGTATATTCACTTTTGCTAGATACTTCCCCACTTCGTCTACCAACGAGATTTGAAGCGGTATTCGAACCCACAACCATCATGCTTACAAAACCGCCAAACCTTGTTCCACTGGGCCACGACGATCTCAACAAATAATGACGGTAATAATTATAATAAATAAAATTATTGACTTTTTAAAATATCTATGTAATATCTGTATATATTATATTTATAGTTTATTGCGTTATCGACCCTGCCTGTACCTACTGCAGGCGGAGGCTTTTAGCCGGCTTCCGGCGGGGGTGCATCCCGTGACATCACTTCCGGAAGCTTTCGCTCACTCCTGATAGTTTCTCATTTAGACCTTTTACTTTTATTTTTTTGGTAGTAATGGATTTTGTTTACTTATTTTAAGTATATTTAGTTATAGATATTAAATGGAATATTAAAGTTATATGATTTAAAATTAATCTAAAAACAAATTCAAATGAACTAAAGTAGATCACAAAGAGGCCGTCGCTTCGCTTGAACACGACAATTGTGGGTTGGATTTCCTCTCGGAAGAATGAGTCATTTTCATTTCCTCACCCTGACAACAAGACAGCGTTGTGTTACGCCGTTCAATGTTTCAAACATTAAACGGAGATTGGTGAACAGAGTATACTCTCTCTAGGCACTACTGTAAGTAAAATGTGATTTTTCCTTCTTAAAAAATAATAATACTACGAAATCATGTTAACATCTTACTAGAAAGGGTTCCTCGTTTTCTGGTCATTATCGTATTGTGTTCGCTAAGAAATATAAAGCGGCGGGAAAAGCTCTACTCAAGCTGTAAGAGGAGTTGTACAAGATATAAAGTTTCCAAATAATTTTGCGTCATTACAAGGATTTTAGTTCGAAAATATAACAAAAATCTTTTGATCATCGACTGAAATTCGAAATCATATTTATTAATAGATATAAATACAATATTTTTTGTATTTGAAAAAGAAACACAAATATATTTTTTTTATTTTAGAGTAAAAAAATACATAATATTTAATTATTTCTACTTATTTAATATTTAATTATTTCTATTATGATCTGAGTTAGCTGGCAGTGTTTCGTATCTAATTTTAGATGCTTTACATTAATGCTATGGTGACATAGTGAGACGACCTCCTAATGTAAGCGTGTTAGTTGTGGGTTCATTACTCAGTAAGGGGAAGAATTAAATTTAAATTATTTCGAAGCATTGTTTCGAAACAGCATGGAAAGTGGAAAACATTTCATTTACAATGTTTGTAATTGAGTTTATGGTTACTTAAAAATTTATATTATATTATAAAAAATATACTGTAAATTCACAATAAAGTAATTATCTAAAATTTCCTAACAACCAATTAAAGTGCTCAACCAAATTTTCAACCACAACAACTTCAATATCAAAACAATAAACAATGTATTTACGAAGACAGCTTTATTACTAAATTACAATCCTTTACCGGTTTATAAATCCGGCTCGAAGGACCAATTAGTAACTGAGATACCGTACTCGGTTTCCATAGAACAAAAGGAGTACAAATAAGCGAAAAACATTTATAAGTACGGCTTACAGTTCCGATGCTCTGTAATTGCTCAGCCTCGAGCGGTCCAGGCACAGAATAATCTTATAATTTGAGCAGATCTTGCACTGAACGTAACTATAGTTTTGTAATACACTTGTTTCTTATTATTCGAACTGGGTATTTTTTTCTTTTTATGTAAAATATGTAGTAAAATATCTTTCATTTTCCACTATTAAAGAATGCTGTGAATGTATGAATTCACAACATAAAAAATTGCTGATACTAAAAATTACCTTAGAAGGTTTTGAGCCAACCATCATACTAGACACCGTTCCTGTGTAATACTGTTTACACAGCTTAATAACTCGTTATATTTTTAAAAAACTATATTTTTGTAATTTTTTATTTATTATTTTTTTAACGAAAGTTTCAATATTAATTATGAAAATCATATAAAATTTATAATTATAGCGCATTTCTTAAAAACATATTCTTTGGTGTAAGAAAAGTCCAAAAGGCTTCACCGAAGTCGCCTTTAACAATCAATCAAAGTAAACCTCTACTCTTTCAAACTGATAACACTATTTTAATTAATTTGAACAGTTATCATTTGTATTTTGCGAATAATAAATAGTCAGTTAAAATTATTTGAATATAACTACCCACACTTTTTCGATATTTTTTATTATAGGTTTATTTTATTTATAGGTTTTTTATCTAATATCGATTACAGTATTTTATGCAGTCTTTTGTCGTCGTCCACTGGTCAACATACGGCCTCCCTTATAGAATGTCTGTCTATATAGCTTGCCGCAGGGCGTCCTGCCCTACGCTTATAGTGTAAATAAAGGATAATAAGATATGATAAACTCAGACTTATTTTTGCGATCTCCAAATCAATCAAAAGCATTTCGATTTTCTTTTTAGCTAAAAAATATACAAATTCAACATTCATAACAAATCAAATGAAAACATATTGTAAAAATTACATATGCGCTGAACGCTGTCATCTGTCTTACAAATAGACGGCGAGCTCCGCTGCCCAGAGTTCGAATTATGCGGAAACATTGATGGAACGTCATACCACCAATTTATCTCTACCTACTCTCCGGACGAAGTTAGGTAAATAAAAATATAAAAAATATACTTTTGCTAGCAATAACAAATATAAATTAACACCACGATAAAACTGTAAACTACTAAAGTTGTTCAAGTTAAATCGTTAATTTCTCGACCAGTTATTTCTTATCTCGCGTGAACTCAATTGGTAACTTTTAAATGTACTGTTATTT
>JAKRZM010000727.1:505923-542399 GCA_036379175.1 Heliconius cydno galanthus
ATAATAATAATAATAAACTCTTTATTTCACACCATAATACATAGCAAAATTAAAATTTACAATAGCTTAAAAAATAAATAAATAATAAAATGTGAAAAAGGCAGCCTTATCACTTATATTAGATTGTTTTTATTTCCTGGACCTGGTAAAACAAAACGCGGCGTTAGGATCCGCTACTCAACTGTGTAGGATAAAAGAGAAAAGAGGAGAATGATTAAATCCTAAATATGGAAGACCAGTGATATGTGAAATTAAAAATACAAATTATATGAATATATATTTTTTGATATTTCATATATTTTACTATTTTTAAAAGAACCAGAAACGAGAAAAAACGGGGGCATATCAATGTTTATTTTTCAGGTCTAATAGTCTAGACAAAAAACAGGAAACTACACCAGGTCGTCGGGATACCTCACAACAAAGCCAAAAAATGTAAAAGAAAAAGATTTTCCTCACCTGAAGACACTGCCTCGCTAGTCCCTATAACTTGAGACCGATTACTTTTCCGGGTGAAATTGTTGAAAAATTTTCCGACGGAGTTCCGAAGTGTAACTCTATGAATACATTCAGCAAGCGTCGGCATGAATATAAAATGAATAAAAATGAATAAACCGAGGGAGCAGTTAATCATCGGCCAGAAATATATTTTGGTAGCTTTTGAGATTAAAGGCGTTTGTTTTGCAGCTCGTTACGTACTTAGCGGTATAAGTATGTGCTTATAGGGGCTTTTACGTGTCGACAAGTGAAGTGAAATGATGAGATGTAATATTGTGAATAAATACTATGTTTTTTCCGCTTCACCCTGTATTCTGTGGGGAACCTAGGGAACCTAGTGTTATTCATTGTCAACTTTATACCTGATAAAAAAACAACAGATTTAATTCATATTAAATAATCATAACAGGGCAAGGGCATCGTAATGATACAACGTCTTTCTATAAATTTTATAGTTGTGAGCACGATATAACTCAAGGGAATGATTATTTTACGAAATAAAAATCCATTAGTCAAGGCGTGGTATCTTAAATTCGGAGTGTCTTGACACTAAGCTATTTCTGCCTATCCTATACAAAACATAAAACCGAAAAATAAGACATAATCATTTATAAAAGACCATTGAAAGCTCTAAAATAATAAAAATAAGATTTCACACCAAAATATGAATAAATCAAAACACGATACATCATCTTCGATCTTTCCTTATAAATATAGTCGATCCATCAAGTCGGCGCCACAATACACAGATTTCGCATTAATGCAGCAAAAATAATATTTTTGTTAGCAGGGCGCGTCCCGATAAGAATTTCATTACAGTGTCGGTATTTACAACTCATTTTGTTATAATGAAGAATTTATTTAAAATGTTATAATGCTTTTGTAGTAAATATCTTTTTTTCTTGATTTTGTAGTGAATATCTAACTCTGTTTATAAAATGTTCGTATATCATAAAGACAAAAGGAACCTAGTGTTATAACCTTCTGTTACCTACTTTCCACACACTTCTTGAGATATTGCGTCAGCGAGCGGGTCACTAGTAATAAATATTTTAGTATTCTTTCTCTGGTAACGAGACAAAACGCGGCGTTAAGTTCCGTCATTCAATACGAAATGCCTCTAGAATTCGACGAAAAGTGGGCAACGGAAGTGTCTTGAAGGGAAACGGAATGTCTTAATACAAAGTTCCCAGGTTTCTTCTGCCTATTCTGCTATGTGCCTGATACGTTGTTAAGTTAAATATATTTTTCTCGCTTTGCTGCTATAATGATTACTCTAATGAACATCAATTTAGAATCTCTCGAGATATTTTTACATTAGATTGTTTTTTTCTGCGTTTTGTTTATTTTTCCTCCTTTAAGTTCAAATTATACAATAATCTATATATATAAAAGGACTTGTCCTCACTGACTGAGGTAAGACGCACGCACAGCCGTAACCGCTGTGCGTAGAAACGTGAAATTAGACAGATATTTGCTTTCGTAATCTGGACATCCACTAAGAAGGGATTTTGAAAAATTTTAACCCTGATGGGGTGAAACAGGGGTTGAAAGTTTGTATGGAAAAAAAATTAAATCGGCACCGATTATTATAAAATTTGAAATTTACATTTTTAAAAGTATTTAATTGAATACGAGTTTCATCGTTTTCTACAATTCTCCCTCTAAGGGTGCAAATAAGGGGTTGCAAGTTTGTATGGAAAAATCTTTAAATGGCCACCGATTTTTATAAAATTTGAAACTTAGACTCTTAAAAATATTTCATTGAACACATGTTTCATGGTTTATTAGAATTCACCCCTAAGGGCCCAAATAAGCAGGCGAAGCTGCGCGCGCCCACTAGTAGCTTATATTCGAATAATTGGAGTAATAAAATTCTGCCATTCCCTAGTAACTTTAAAGTACAAATATTCGATAATTATCAAATTTTATCTATAAGTAACTTTTCGTATAATATATTTTAAATGTTTTCAATTAGCCTTAGGTTTACTTAAACCAAAGTCATAGTAAATATTATTTTCTTTTTATATAAACAGATTTGTCATTACATATATTATTTTCTTTTTTCATAAACTTAATTGGATTTTGATGATATTTTCATTAAAATATGAATGAAATTTTCATTAAAATAACAAGTAATTACCCAACATACCGTTTGCCTTAAGATAAACGAACACATCGCTTTGAGATATTTTTTACGTTTATTTTGGCTGTAGATTGCAATTTTCCGCAGGTTGGGCGCGGATATTAAAAATTAAACTTAATAAGCGCTGTTTTGTGCTCGCGAAGGAAATAATTTATTTTAAATTCAGGTTCAGGTGCTGTAAACTAGAACGATTCGAATGTGGCGAATTGTTCCTTTGGACTCGTTTGTTATTATATTTAAGTACAATTTTAAATATTTATCCAAGAATTTGCTAGATACCTTCAGTCATCAGTAGGTACAAGAGTGCGACTGATGAGACAAGGCGCGGCGTTAATTACCGCCAGGCGTAACGCAACGCCTCGAAAAATTCGGCGGAAAGTGGAGAAGTGTCTTAACGCTAAGTTCTTAGTATACAACCAAAAACTAAAGACAAAGAATGATTGCAATGTTAGAATTTTTTAGATTTTTTCGAAATTGTTTCAAAATATCAACTCATAGTAACAGATGAATAAACAAACACCCCGGAGAAATGAAAATATTTTGATCTGAAAAAACAAGGTGAAATTATACCAACATTCTTCATACATACCTACCTCATGAATATATTTGGTTAATGCAGCGGTGTATGAAAGAATTAATTCAAACCGAGCAAATTGAATGGAATCGGAAAAATTACAGAGTTAAATATATATTTTTTCTTTTTCAACAAGCTGAATCGTTCTGTATTCAATTATTGTACTAGAATTTTTTACTTAAAATCTGAAATTGAAATTGAGTTTAAAAATGTTAGTTATATTTTAGTTAAATATATTTAGCAAATAAATAAAATAAATCAGCTTCACGCTGTATCCCGCACACAGCAGGGTAGGCAGGAGGAACCTAATGTTAAGACACTCCGTTCCATTGGCATTGCGTGTTGAGTGGCGGAATTCAACGCCGTGATTTGCTTTGATATCGGAGCGAGGGAATGATTAAGTATTTATTTCCCCGATTGGGAATCGAATCTACAACCTGTCGGGTTTACATTCGCTCCTTTTTGCCTCCGCCACCAGCTCCCAAATTATCTGTGTAATTTTATTTTATAAGTCTACTCTTGTCTACTCTTTTATATGCGGGATACTACGTAAACGTAAAAACAATCACAAAGACATAAATTCTTATCACGTTACGTAAAAATTCTTATACGCTTGCTAAAACTTATTACCAACATCAATAAAATCAACAATATGTATTATGTATTTTTAATTTCTCAGTGTAAAAATATTAAAAATACCTAAAAATATAAAATTTCAAGAGCATAAAATTAATTATTATCTTTGAAACACAAGTCGCGTCCTCCAGCCCGAGTGGCGATATATTCTCACTAGAAGTGTCGCAGCGTGCGGGTGACTGTAGTTATTGCTGAAGTGGCCGCTGTCAGGTTTATTGGCGAAAAATCCGCTTCGAGTGTGATCGTCGCAATAAAACACTTTGGAGAGGACATTAGAACTGTTCAAATACTAACTGATTTTTTTAATATCATTGTTTTTATTTAAAAAGTGGAAACATGGCATTAATAGGTTTTAAATTTGCTTTAATTAAGGTAGTAACTATATCCTTAATATACATTAAAATATATATTTTTTAGCTTCCGCTGTATTCTACTGCACCAGGCAGAAGGAACCTGGAAACCTAGCATCGTTCTCTTCCGAACATTCCGCCGAATTCTTGAGGTATTTGAGGTAGAAAGGTAAAAAGGTTTGAAAAGGAACCCACAACCAACACTTCCACCGTAAGACGTTGTTCTATTGCACCACCATATCCTAAAAGTATATATTTTTGGAAATTGTTAAATATAAACAAACAAAAAGACTACATTCACAATATAATTTATACTCATCAAAACACCATTTATCACCGAACGGCTACAATTCGCTGACATTTGAAAAGGAAAGCTTTCCAGAGAAGGAAAAGTCACTGTAAAAAATGAGCCACTCTTAGATAACATAGGTTGGTCTTCCAGTAATAAGAGACGCAATAACATTAATTTTGTTATTTTACGGTACATTTCCTGTTAAATACAGTCAACTTTTTGTGATTTTTTTTCTTATATTTAAAAATATTATTTATTTTATACCGTTTTTTATATTTTAAAATGTTTATTAAGAAAATGTATACAGATTTGATTTTTTTTTTAATCATTAACTACCAAACTCTCAAAACGATTCACATATTTTTAAGTATTTCGTTTTATATTCTGCCATTATTATTTCTATACTAAAAATAATAAAATAAAGACTTATTCTCAAATAAGATTTTTATCGGTTATATATTTGGATTCCAACATAAAATTGATTTAAACAAGTTAGCTAGTTTAACAAACAATTAAAGCGGTGAGTTCATGGAAACTCATAAAGAAAAAGATAAATTCTGAAAGTTTGCTTTTGCTTTTCATTCTTACAGTGTAACGTGATTTGTATATGTTTTACATAATAAATGATAGAGGCTTTATCGAGATTTTTTTAACTTAACGACTCCAAGATACGACTCTAATTTTTTTTATATATTTGCCTTAAGCATAAATCGAACCTATATCATCCCACCCAAAGTGTCCCTAATCAAGAACTTACTAACTGCGTCTCGATAATGTATTTTTTAGATATTTTTAAAAGCTTACTTAAGGTTTCATATAAAAGAAGAAAATACATACTTATATAGAAGAGAAATAAAATAATACAAATATTTCATTAGAAGCTTATAGAGTCAGTCACTTGTTTCGCTAATTGCACCCGCTTCTCCCCTAGTGGTGACTCATGTAATAAAAAAAAGTCATCTGTGATTTTTCATCTCGTTGCGAACCGCCTCCTTTAGGTATCTGTTCGATGTACATCTGAAAATAAGTTTTGATGCTTTCAATTGATTTTGTGGAGGAATGAGAGGTTCACTAGGTTCCCAGGTTCCCTCTGATGTGTAGGGGATATAACGTGTAGTTAAAAAAAAAAATATAACTTATCTATTATATATAAATTATATTACTGAGGCCACTCGTTTCGCATTTGCACAAGCATGCGATTGTAACCGCGACNCGTTTTATATTCTGCCATTATTAATTCTATTCTAAAAAAAATTAATGAGGTAGTAACTGATTCTCAAATAAGATTTAAATATCGGTAATTTTTGTATTCCGACATAAAATTGACTTAAACAAGTTAGCTAGTTTAACAAACAATTAAAATGCTGAGTTCATGGAAACTCATAAAGAAAAAAGATAAATTCCGAAAGTTTCCTTTGGTTTTCATTCTTACAGTGTAACGTGATTTGTAGATGTTTTACATAATAAATGATAGATGCTTTATCGAGACTTTTTTAACATCCAGCCACCTAGTTCACCGAGTTGGAGTCAGACATTCCCGGCTCGGAGTCAGACATTAAAAAACTTTTTTTTATATTTGCCTTGAGCAGAAATCGAACCTATAATTATCGTGTGCTTAATGAAGAACTTACCAACTACGTCTCGATAATGTCTTTTTTTAGATATTTTTAAAAGCTTACCTAAGATTTCATATAATAATAAAAGAAAAAAATACATACTTATACAGAAGAGAAATAAAATAATACAAATATTTCATTAGAAGCTTATAGAGTCAGTCACTTGTTTCGCTAATTGCACCCGCTTCTCCCCTAGTGGTGACTCATGTAATAAAAAAAAGTCATCTGTGATTTTTCATCTCGTTGCGAACCGCCTCCTTTAGGTATCTGTTCGATGTACATCTGAAAATAAGTTTTGATGCTTTCAATTGATTTTGTGGAGGAATGGGAGGGTCACTAGGTTCCCAGGTTCCCTCTGATGTGTAGGGGATATAACGTGTAGTTAAAAAAAAAAATTATAACTTATCTATTATATATAAATTATATTACTGAGGCCACTCGTTTCGCATTTGCACAAGCATGCGATTGTAACCGCGACAGGCTGAGATTCACTTCCCACTCGAGGAAATTAAGTATTTAACATTTTCATTTTCTCGCTCTGGTAACGAGGCAAAGCTTGAATTATGCCACTCTCATTATGCCACACTATTCCACGTGGGGAACGAAAATGTCTTAATGAGAACAGAGTGTCTTAACACTATGTTCACAGGATCCCTCTGCCTATGTGCGGCATATAACATGATCTTAAAAAAGCTATATTTGTTTAAGACGTAAGTCGTTACGCTATCTACTACTGGGTATCTACTTTTTTTGCTTATAAATGAAGAACGGAATAATGATCTCTAAATTTACTAACACAATAATACCGTGATTATTATGCATAGGTATATGAAAAATACAATTTCATTAAGGATCAAAACTGTTCTCTCCAATATTATCGACTGGGAAGTCACTTCTCATAAATTATTCCTGCTTCTATTTTGTAAAATATGACCAAGAGTGGATGCTCGGTAAAGTGTAAATTAATGTTGGCAATATAACACAAAATATTCCAAATGCGAATATTTTCGCTATAATTAATTAAAAATATATGAATCGATTCATGTATTTTTCATTTGGAATATAGTTTATGTAGAAATTAAAATTTATTGTGTAAAACTTTATATATTTTATACTTTAATATTTAAATATATTTGTTATATATTATGTTGCTATATTACCTACTTACCTTAAATATGCGTAATAATATGAAATTTCAAATACTTAGCATTCCATGGATTCACCATGAGGATATCAGAGTAGTACTTGCGACCCAATTGCAGTTTTGAGGAGCCCCTATAAGTTTGAAAAGTTAAAAATACCAATACATTTCATACCATAAACACAATTAATTTAAAACATTCAAAGAATCTTCATCCCCCCCACTTTACTACCATATTCGGTATCACACAAAGCCATGAAAAATAAGTCCTTCATTTCAGTAATCATGTTGTAGACTACCGTTTATTGCCACTTTTCTTCTTGTTTATTCACTTAAAAATCCATTACACACAAAAAGAGCACTTATAAATATGAACAACGTCTTTTTAGATAAAGCCTTAAAATATTGTCTAAGTAAATTCAATTTTACGCTATATATTTTAAAGTTTAAATTTCCTTGCAGGTGACATTAAGAAATTTTAGTACATTTTAAAATGGGTGTGAACACGTCAGAATCAATTCGGGGCGCCATTTCTCAATAAAGTTGAAACACATGCAGCTTTTAAAGTTTGACGTCCGCTGGAAGACATGTTAGAGCAAGTGGAAATAAGTACAGGTTCAAGTGTGTATCGCAAATCGAAATATAAACAGCGACATAGTCGTATCAGGAATTGTTTGGTGAAATTTCTGTTAAGTTAAAGTTCTAGCGTTACTATTTCAGATATTTATAGTACTTAACGTAAAAGTATTTGGAAATTTTGAAGAATTCCCTCATTTCTGATAGATAAATTTATACATTTTAATATTTTCAATCATCAAGAGTAGTGTGGGTGTAGTCTAGCTTGGTAAAACGATATGTACAGAATGGTTGGTAAAGGTAGCGTAACTAGAAAGGAGAGAGTAGAGTCTGAAATCCTAGTATGTATATACTATGAAAAAGTCTAATTACAAAATATATGATGTCATATTTGACGCAGTCCAAAAGCGACAACAAGCGTGATAACTTCAGATCGGAATATTTTCCTGTCCTTCTTAATATTTTCTTCGTATCTTCGGTCTGTTGAGATAAAACGTGGTGTGAAGTTCCACCAGAAGTCAATATCTATGTCTTTGAAAAGGATTCGTGTTTTAAAGGCGTATATAATAACTAATAACTACCAATAATTCTCATTTTTCACTACTCTTTCTACAATATGAAGAACCCCATATCTGTAAAACAAAACTCATAAACCGGTTGACCAAACTCAAAAAAAGCTCTAGGACAACATGATTACTTTTTCTCAAACGATATATCAAGCGGAGGGACAAAAGGGAAACCCTAAGATTTGTCCTGCTGAGGGCGTCACCGATCCGCCCTTCGACCGATGTGTGATTTTATAGGGACAAACTCATTTCGTTGCTGACTCATACTGGAGTGCAATTTGCTTTTTAACACTCAAACTCAAACTAGATCTAGATCATTCAATTATTTACTATAGGTACATATTAAAAGCGAAAGACCGGTAGTGGTAAGCGTGCCACTGTGAGCGCGACAGGTTTTGGGTTCGATTCCCACTCGAGTAAATTAAATGAATTAATATCTTTATTTCTTTGTTCTGATTTGGAGGCAAAACGCGGCGTTGAATTCCGTCACTCAACACGCAATGCCTTTAAAATTTTTCGGAAAGTCGTGAGCGGAGTGCAAATGCTTAATGCCAAAGGATATGTGTGAAACGTATTGGATGTATGTTGTTTTACACCTTTCCACCATTCCGTACATATCTTTACGCTTATAGTATTTTGTCGTTTTTTATTTATTAAAACTTAAAACTTTAAAAATTCGAGATACACAAGCATATTTGTCGCCATCTACAAAAAATCCTAATATCAACATAGAGGAAGGTCGTTCCGCTTGCACCCTCGTAAAACGTTCCACACAATCACACATAACTCTGAATGTTCGCCAGTTTTTGGAATTGCCAGAAAATGGTCGAACCTTCGTCGACACTTTTGAGGATCATAAAAATATTCCCCATATGAGAGCGTCTTGAATGTATTTCGAGATAAGATAATGTACTCTAGTACAGCGATGACTTTAGAACGATGCAATATTATTTTCTATATGCAACTCTGGCGTTTTACAACGTATACTGATAAGACTGGTATGATGTCAATTATTTGTAAAACCTATTAATTTTTTTATTTTCTCGTTTTGGTATGGCAAAGTGCGGCGCTGAGTTCCAAAAGTTACTACACAATGTCTCGAATACGAGGAAAAGTACAGCCTTGCCATATGCAGAATATGGCAAGGCAATGGAGTTAAAATAAATCTATTTTTAAATTTATATTTTTCAGCATAAAGAAAATGTTTGTCTTTTATACTTAGCGATAACTTTATGAAGTTGGACACCTACTATAGAACAATACATTTTACTTAATTCCCAGCATGTGACATAACCTTTAAGGTGCCATAAACGACAGCCGCGTGTAAGTACCGAGTTTTACCTGCCTTTTATTTTATGGAGCCAATAAAACTGGTAACGTACTGACGTCGTTTGTCCATCGCCTTTGATGCTGTCATGTGGAAAATATAGGTGGGGATTGAGTTTTAAGGTTTTTAAAATACATTAGTAACTGAATTTTGAAATGCTAGTTTCTGAATAGATTGTGGAAATCTTCGTTATTTCAATTGGGAAAAACGGAACCCTTATAAGATCAGTTTATTGTCGAGACGAAAATTTTATTATTTCCTATCCTTAACGTGTAAGCGCCTTACAAAATATTTAAAAATTTTAACAATTTTAGATATGACCTCTCAACCACCGACTTCAAATTGTCTTAAATGGCATTTCTATACGTATCTTATACTTAATAGTTAAACTCGATATTGACTTGAGTAAGTAGGTACATATTATAATCCTAGTTCTAAATAGCAATTTACAAAAATAGTATTAAGAGAAAGACAATATTTGCTTATGGTAGTGTTATTTGTTTATGTATGTATATTAATAAATTATGAAAATGAAGAAAAAAAAATAAGAACAAAATAATACATGTACTAAAAGAAAAATATAATAAAAAGAACAATATTAAAAATGCATTAAGAAATCTAAAATCTATACAGTAGTTTAGAACAGTTCATTAATCCCGGGTGGTATCGTCGCGTCGCGTAGCTCACGCAGTTCGACACGAAATAAACTGGCAATCAGGGAGGAGTGCTGGCGGAGGAATCCTCATAAATCCGGAGTCGACTCCACTACGGCCTTATTCAATCTCCGGGGGAAAGAAACGATGATGTTTAATATCTGGATAGAACCTTTTTTAATATTTTTATTAATTTAGATACTTATAGTACAGTTTAAAGAGGCTAGGTCCAGCTGTGATGAGTAGAACATACTGTTGATGATTATAATGATTAATAATTTTAATTGTAATTCAAAATTCGTTATTCATGACTGTCTTGTTTTCGATGATTTTGTGCAAATAATAAATAATACGAAAAAACAATGATAAATAAATCCAATGAAATATTGTAGAATGTGAACAATGTGTACTAATATTTTTTTACCTACTCGATAATGAGCAATCTATTTCTACAACTATATTCATTGAAATTGAAACTTGTGCAAATAAAAATGATTAAACCGCTAGAAATTTAATTCTTTATTGAATACAGCTCTTGGATAGAATAAAAGAGACACGTATTTAAATAGTAAGATTCCAATGATTGCTTTTTATACTTTAGTATTGATGAGATTTGTAGCATGTTCTATTAAACATAGCAATACACCTTTCTAGTCACTCTCCTGCTTCATTTATATACGAGTACATCATGTTTTGAATGTGGAAACCGCTATGAAATAAATCCAACTGAAAAAAACCAAAATTATAATACTGGTATAGATTACACTAGCTTCCAATATATATGAGGCACATCCAGCCTCACTTCTGATCTTCGTTTATATACTTTACCAGGAGAGGTCGTGTTTCGCGGGGTCCGATATAAAAGTCCACTTTATAAAGGCTGACCGCAGACGCCTTTGTGGGCTTTCACCGAATAGGTATGTTTTTACACTTATTTTGAGCTTTGCAAAGCTCATGATGACATTTTTGAGCACATATTCTGTGTAGATGTATAATTAGTGCACTTGTCTTTACTCATACTTATTCATATGTGAATATAACTTTTTACAACATTTACCAACAAAATGAATATGAACTGGCGACCCATATGTGACCGCTTGTACTTATAGTCAAATTATGCAAAATCTCGACAAAAATAGTAATATATGTGTTATTATGGTCTATAGGCTATGTTATTGTAACGTTTTTTCAATTTCAAGAATTTTCGTGAAAGCGGAATACATACATCCAAATCTTTCATATTTATAATATTAATAAGAAGTAGCATAAATATGAATCTTCATCCCTCGAAATTGAAATATGAAATGTTTCATTTCCTCGAATGGGAATCGAACTCACAACCTGTAAGTTTGTGCCCCTGCGACAGGACTAGCCTCACCAAAAATTTCTCATTTTTTTCTTATTTACAAACTATCTTACTATAGGAGAGAAGCAATCTAGCGAAGAACTTTTATAGGTACTAGACCAAAAGTTACGATTGTGACAAACAACTGGACCGTTTAAATTTTATTTTCTCAGATTTAGTTCCTATAAATTCTGTTTTAAAATCGTCTTGTTTGTTATTTCGAACTTATCAATTCAGACAATGATATTTTAAGACTAAATCTAGATTATATTTTTATATTATATTTCTTAGTAGCTTTGTGATATTTTCTAGATATTGCGTATGGAGTGGTGTACATTCACGCCACGCTGTCACCAGAGCGGGAATGAGAAAAGAAATAAAATATAATAGTTCTCTTGAGAGAGGATCAAACCCAGAATCGTCACGTTTACAATCAGACGAAGTCTCTCTCTCTCCCATTGAGAACTGAGAACATTTTTTTTCATCAATACAGCAAGGAATACAGCAAGCGGCAAACATGGAGAAAAGAAAGCTTTTCTCCAATGGAGAGCCATTTGAAATATAAATATATAATTTCTTCATAAAATATACATAAAAAAAATATCCTTCAATAAAAATATCAATTTATACCTTTCATACATATAACCTTAGTTCACACACGCACGTCAATAAAACCACTATAAAATGAGATATTAGCCAGTCGTAAAGAAGGCGCGTCCAGTATCAAACGATGCTTATAACGTGCCATATAAAACTGGACTCCAATATAATTGCCTTATATTTTATTATCTACTAGCTTTTACCTGCAGTGCCAATATACCATGGATAGAAGGAGACTGGGAATACGAATCAAAGTCCAATTAAGAACAAGGCCACGTAAAAACATGAGGACCTCGTGGACTGCATGTATGAAGAGGTTGATGACAGTGGACGAGGCGAAAGAGGTATGTAGAGACCGTAGCGTTTGGCGCGCCGTTCTCTCTGGCTACCCCGCTAAGGATATACTTAATTCCCAATTCAGACACTTGAGTAATTAACTTGAATTCTTGAAAAATTGTGTGTTGACTGGCAGAATTCAACGAAGCGCTTTTGCCTTTTTACCAGAACTTCTTTCTTTATTTCGATTGTTAGAATTTCTTTATTACCAGTTATAAACATTAACCATAGACGACAAGAGACCAGAACCTCAAATTATGATGGGACATTACACAAACTGACTTCCTAAAGAGAAGACAAAGTGAAAAGCTTTAAAACTATTTTTCGTTATTTACAATATTCTTAAAAAAAAATTCTATGTAGCTCTAAAACACTGGTTACGCATACACACATACATACATACATAATGTCTAATCCCCTCCACTATTAGATTCACGATAGATAGAACACTAAAAGTGCAACTTGTCAACTGTTTGAACAGAACTCCAAGGTAGCTCCCAATCTTTTATACAGAGAAGAAAAGAGCAATCTGTCAATATTGACCGCTTTCTAGGCGGCTTACAGTGAGTACTGCACGTNACTGAAAAAACAAAATTATAATACTGGTACACTAGCTTCCAATATATATGAGGCACATCCAGCCTCACTTCAGATCTTCGTTTATATACTTTACCCGGAGAGGTCGTGTTTCGCGGGGTCCGATATAAAAGTCCACTTTATAAAGGCTGACCGCAGACGCCTTTGTGGGCTTTCAACGAATAGGTATGTTTTTACACTTATTTTGAGCTTTGCAAAGCTCATGATGACATTTTTAAGCACATATTCTGTGTAGATGTAGAATTAGTGCACTTGTCTTTGCTCATACTTATTTATATTTTAATAAAGCTTTTACAATATTTAGCAACAAAATGAATATGAACTGGCGACCCATATGTGACCGCTTGTACTTATAGTCAAATTATTCAAAATCTCGACAAAAATTGTAATTTATGTGTTATCATGGTATATAAGGTAGATTATTGTAAAGTTTTACGTGAAAGCTGAATACATACATCCATCCTCTTAATGTTTCATATCTTCTATATATATAAAATCGAAAGGTCACTCACTCATCACAAAATCTCAGAAACTACATGTGCTAGGAATCTCAAATTTTGCATAGGAGTTATTTATAGGACGTAGGTGCTCGCTAAGACGGGAATTTGCAATATTCGACTTCTAAGGGGTTGTTTTTGGGGTTGAAATTTTCTATGAAACTTCGTTACGACAAATGCTAGGAGTCTCAAATTTTGCATAGACGTAATCATGGAGACAGAAATTAGTAATAACATAGTTCACGCGGGTGAAACCGCGAGCGGGCCGCTAGTTTATAATATTAGTAAGAAGTAGTATAAATATGAATCTTCATCCCCTGAAATTTAAATATTAAATGTTTCATTTCCTCAAATGGGAATCGAACTCACAACCTGTAAGTTTGTGCCCCTGCGACAGGACTAACCTCACCAAAAATTTCTCATTTTTTTCTTATTTACAAACTATCTTACTATAGGAGAGAAGCAATCTAGCGAAGAACTTTTATAGGTACTAGACCAAAAGTTACGATTGTGACAAACAACTGGACCGTTTAAATTTTATTTTCTCAGATTTAGTTCCTATAAAGTGTGTTTTAAAGTCGTCTTGTTTGTTATTTCGAACTTATCAATTCAGACAATGATATTTTAGGACAAAATCTAGATTATATTTTTTAGTAGCTTTATGAGTCACCAGAGCCGAAAAGTAAAAAGAAATTAACTATAATAGTTAACTTGAGTGAGAATCAAACCCAGAATTGTCGCGTTGACAATCAGGCGAAATCTCTCTCTCCCACTGAGAACTGATCAATACACCAAGCGCGGCGAACATAGAGAAAGCGAGCTTTTCTCCAATGGAGAGCCATTAGAAATATAAATATATAATTTCTTCATAAAATATACATTAAAAAAATATCTCTCGATAAAAATATCAATTTATATCTTTCATACATACGACCTTAGTTCACACACGCACGTCAATAAAACCACTATAAAATGAGATATTAGCCAGTCGTAAAGAAGGCGCGTCCAGTATCAAACGATGCTTATAACGTGCCATATAAAACTGGACTCCAATATAATTGCTTTATATTTTATTATCTACTGGCTTCTACCTGCAGTGCCAATATACCATGTAGGTATACAAGGAGACTGGAGATTCGAATCAAAGACAGAGTTAAGATTTAAGAACTTAAACATAAGAAGAAGGTCACGTAAAAACACGAGGAACCCCCGGAAGGCATGTATGAAGAGGTTGATGACAGTCGACAGTAGACACTTGAGTAATTAACTTGAAATCTTGAATAACTGTGTGTTGAGTGGCAGAATTCAACGCCGCGCTTTTGCCTTTTTACCAGAACGTACAAATTAAAATATAAAATTTTTCATTGATTTTAATATATATTTCTTTTTTACAAGTTACATTAGCCATAAATAACAAGAGAACACTAGATTATAACTAGATATTGTACAAATTGACTTCGTAAAGAGAAGAAAAAGAGAAAACCTTTAAAACTTTTTCGTTATTCACTGTTTACGCATACACACATACTTACATACATAATATCTAATCCCCTCCACTATTAGATTCACGATAGATACCTAGAACAGTAAAAGTGCAACTTGTCAACTGTTTGAACAGAACTTCAAGATAGCTCCCAATCTTTTATACAGAGAAGAAAAGAGCAATCTGTCAATATTGACCGCTTTCTAGACGGCTTACAGTAAGTACTGCACGTGTATGCTGAATGGATAGACATTTTAAATCCACTTAAAATGTAAAGGAATAGATGTTAGACATGGTTATAGTTGTAAATTTAATTTTTTTTAGCATTTTCTTTTCATTTTCACTTTTTCCCGCACAGTAACGTAGACGACATCTGTTCCTTACGTGCCATTCAACTTTCAAGAACATATATTTGAGTGGTAGAACTCAACAAAAAAAAAATATTGAAAATAAATATATACTTCCCCAAATATCTATAACCATCTCATAAAGAAACTTTAGGAATTTAATTCGTAGTTAAGGTAATTAAAATTTTCAGTTAGGTAACTTTTAATTAGAATTTTGTCTATAATGCCATTTTATAATTTCATTATTTTTTCATTTCATATATAGTCATATATTTTTATTTACATATAGATTTAGGACAAAATAGAAAAAAATGTTTTTAGATGGTATAAACAATTATAGAAACATTATCAATTATTTGACGACCACTGGTCATATTTCGTTACCATAAAATACATCATATATTTTTCATAAGACGTTCACGATGTTCCAGCAATATGACTCTCTCTATATCTATACGCTTATAAAACCAATAGATCTCCGCTCGAGGCGAGGATCGAGTTACCCTTCGAATGTTAATATCAACGTCTTTTATTACGGTATTCGGTATTTCGGAAATTTCGTACCATGTATACATGGCCTTAGAGCTATGTGATCGCCATAAGATTTTATTATATAAACTGTAATGATAGCTTTTATGTACAATAAATTGTCATATTACATAGTATGTAGGTCGAATACGTGGGGAACGGGTATCTTAACACTGGGTTCCCTCCGCCTCACCTGCTGTGCGCGGGATATAGCGTGAAGCTTTTTGAATACACTTCAAATTCATGCCTTATACAATAAAGTTCGCCGTTGTGAACTACAAATACGTACTTGACATATTTTCACTTTTCGAAATTATACAAAAGATTCATTGAACGTTTGTATTTTTTATTTATTTTACGTGTTTTTAAAAAAATGCAATTACATTATCGTTCCATTATTTAAGAGATATGCTGTTAGAAAGTTAAAACACAATTACAATCAAATTGAAGTTGAAATTAGGTTGAAGCTAATAAAAACGTATTTTATCATACATTTTCCAACTTTGAGTAATTTCCCCAAATACCTAGATCCAAATCCAGAAAACTTATACAAGTAATTATACTTACGCATTCCCATATTTATTCGCATTTCCTAATTTACTACCCCCCCAACCTGAGTCCGGCATCGCGTATGGATTTATTTATGAAGTGCCCCAGGCTCATAAATAACCAATCTGAAAATGGCACCCAACGATAGTAAAACTATAGAGCTCCTAACCTTACTCGTACGTCGTCTTTATATTGCCTGTAAAAGGATTAGTCGTTTTTTTTTCATTTACAGCTTTAATGCGTAACAAACTATACACTGGATTATTGGTTTAGGCTATTAAGCTTGTAGTGTACAGTTAATATTATACTATTAAAACTATAATAGTTCATTAGATACAGCCTAGTGACAGACAGACAGGTCTTAATAATAGTATCCCGCTTTAAATTTGTATTTCCATTTCTTGGCTTTGGTGTCAAGTCAAAAAGTTACAAATTACTATAGACGTATAAATATTAAAAAAAGCTCTCTCTCGTTGAAAAGTTGATAAGTTAGATAATCACTAAAAACCGGGACGAAAGTAAAGTTAAAAAGTCTCGAGACGTGTCGTGCCTCGCAAACACGGAACTATCTCTTTCAACGAGACTCGGGACTCACCTTCCACAAATAAAGTAGCTAAGTTAAGACTGCCTACATTGGGGTGGTGTGCTTGGATGCGGTATATATTAAATGAATAATAATGCGACTAATATTCCGCTATTCGGTCCGTTGAAGTACTGAATAAATGGGAGCAGCAGAATTTCGCCGCATAATCCAAACCTACAGGTGTACTTCCCGTGGACCTATAGTTAGGAAATTTGGTACGAAGTCAGACCCCGGAAATTAGTAAGGAAGCTTCGAAGGGCGAGTCCGGTTCGCACTTAACCGATTTTTTCTCAAATATTATCATAAATATTGACATTTACGACGTATATACCGTATCCATTCACCTCATTTCTCATAGCACTTTTCCCTACATTTGTATGTACGCCGCCACCTCCAAATGCAGGACCGACTTGCAATACTTATAGCAGTTTAGCGTTAGTCCAGTATATTGTACTGGGTATTATATGAGAGGGTCGCATTTGACCCGACAGCCTCCATTTTCTATTCATTTCTATTTCTTTAATGTTGATTTAGATTGATGTTTTAAAAAGACGTTAAATATTTAGAATTACCTGATTTTTTTTCTGATTCAATTTTCTTCTCCACTTTTCGCCTGAATTCAATTTTCTTGAGTGCAGATCGAACTTGCATCGTCGCACCCCACCATGAGTGTATGCACTTAAATTTCAAAATAAATAAATAGATATTTCTTTTTCTTTATGCAGTATATGTGGGACATAGAAGGGTAGGCAGATTGATCTTGAGAACTTAGTGTTAAGATACACCGTTCCCATTAATACACTTCCGTTACCTCTTTCGCTATGCCTCGTTACCAAAGCGAGGAAATGAAAATTTTTAATATTTAATCTCCTTAAGTTGAAATGGAAACCATCACCTGTCGCATTTGCAGTTACACTCCAGTGCCCTTGCACCACTATGGAATAAAGAATTTATATTACAAACACAAATAAACCAACTAACTCTTCCTTCACAAAATAACAAAATTAAAAGCTCCATAACAAAATAACATTATTAGATGAAAAATAAAAGGCGAAGCTATTAGCTAATATAATTTAGCGGGTTCACATGCGACCGCGGGGTTAATCAAATATTTGCCCGCCCCCGCCCCCGCCCCCGGCGGTTACACATTCCTCCGCCGACTACTCGAGTCAACATACGCAGCTAACATATTTTGTAGGAATTACGCTTATTAAATATATTGGTATATCTTATTATGTTATTAAGTTATTTTGTATTAGATGGATAAAATAAAAGCGCTGAGGCCTGGCTGTGAGCGCGATGGTTGTGGGTTCGATTCGCATTTGGGGGAATGGATCATGAATCAAGGAAGAGAAATGGATTATATTATGAATCCGTTCATAAGTAAGCAACGGTTTCCATTGCCTATTCTGCTATTGGAATACAGTATGGAGCTAAAAAACATAGAAACGTTACTGGTATAGATATTTTTTTATGTATAAAATACACTTCTTGCCGACAAAAGTTAAAACATTTTGGTAATGGTTGATAAATTAAAACTACAAAAGTAGGAGCCCTTACAAAAATATATTTTCCAACTTCTAAAATTGCAATATTTTGGTGAAATTCTTCGCATTTAAGTGTTTGAAATATGATATCGTCTCAGCGCTTTACGATATTGCTTTGGATTATTTTCAACGTGAGTAGTACATAAGATTTTGTGAAGTGTACTTTTCACAAACTAAAGTTTTAAAAAGTGTAAAGAATACAATAGAGGCGGTCGTGGTACAGCAGCACGTCTGACTGTGAACACTACGTTAGTAGGTTTGAATCCCACTTGGGGGAATTAATTATGTTCACTCAACACGCATTATTAAATTGAAGCCGGGCACTAGCGTCTAACAGTAAACACGACAGATTTTAAGTTCGATTTCCACTCGAGGAAATGAAATATTTTATTGATTATAATGCTCTGGTAACGAGGCAAATGCCTACATGCCTACAAATTAAACATAAAATAAGGAACGAAAGTGTACTAGATTCCCAGGTTCCCTTTACCCACCCTGCTATGCACAGAATACAGCATGAAGTCCAAAATTTAAATACACCACTGAACACTAATCTCCAATTGAGTATTACCCAACTTTGATAACGTTCAAAGCCAGACCAGACCAGACGTGTGAACTTCCTAACAATACATTAACCCCCCCATCCTATATGGGATGTTAAATGGAGTCAGCCGAGGCGTGCTTTTTATCAGCGCTGCTTGTAACGCAGGAAATGAGATTTTTGCCTACACGAAGCTAAATGAAGCCATTTAGAAAGTATTGTAGACATTTGATCTCGTTAGGGTAAATTGTCTGGATATATATTTTTTTAATGTTTTTATTAGCTTCGGTCGTACGTATGCTTGTAACGAAAATATTTGACATAATTTTGACCGACTTTGAAACGTAGAATTTGGTCCTAGGACAATGCTATAGTATGAAAAAACTTTAAAGTAAATAAATAATAGTTCAAAAATACTAAGGGAACACGCTTTTGTGATAAAATTAACATAAAAGTAGAAAAAAGAATATTTTTTAGTTTATTTTTTTACATTAGGAGTAATGTAAAAAAAGCGTGGGTGTATATTGTTAATAAACACCTAAAAAGCACCTTAGTGCTCCCGCGCCACGACTGGCCTAAATATATCATTTCTTTTTATAATTAAAAAAGAATAGTTACATCTATTTACTTTAAAAGTGAACTTCTACTTACAAAACACCGATTACGTCGCTTTTGAAGGTAACAGGGTATCCCTTCTGTCACAATGGGCCAGTAGATTAGGTTAGCGTGACGTGTTTACCGCCCATTTACGATCAGGTCACGTGTCCGAAGGTATCGGAGTTCCTTTCTTGTCGATACTTTTCTTATTTTCAATATATGTTAACTGAATATTGAAAAATACAGCAGAAGGGTGTGTGAGAAATAAAATTTGTGAAACAGGTACGTGACTGAGTTCATTCGTATTGAAAGTTTTTAGGTGCAAAAATGTTTGTATAAATAAAGAAGGACTAATATATAAAAAATAGGTAAATGTATTTAAATAATTTTTTAAATTTCATTTCTTTTTGGCTTTTTTAGTATATTTTTTTTTGTTTTTATAACATTGTGTTTTCCACCTTTTGCCTATTTTTATTGCAAGTACCGTAGTATCTTTATTTAAGAAGACCACAGACAATACGAGTGAACCCAGTCGTGGTGTAGAGACACAAAATGTGACTATAAACGCGACAGGCCGTGAGTTTGATTCCTACTCGAGGAAATGCAATATTTCTACTTCTATTTTCTTTAGTCTGGTATATCCCATCTATAATAATTAATATTTTTTTGTTAGTTGACACTTTTTCCCGCTTATAACAGAATACATTGTATACGCCGCACTAAGCTATTCCTAATTAACAGAGCGGATAAATGAAACCCACTGGGCAACAAAAGTCTATATCAATAATAACAAATACATGAAAAGAGTTGTAGAAAAGGGCCAGCTCCAATCCACGTTTCAGGGTCGTTTCCGATCTCACGTAATTGTATATCAGTTCAGTGGTGCAGTTCCAGTTCGTTTGCTAAACAAACAGGGAGACGCGTGTTCGAACAATCAAGGAACCAATTGATGTTTATATCTTTTATGTTGTATATTTTATTTATATTATTGATTTGTTCTTTTGTTTTTTTCTTATGTACATAGTAAAATTAAATAATTATCCAAGGATATACTAATTTTATAAAACTAAATATTTTGGTTGCTTGTTTGAACGCGCTAAACTCTACAACTTTATTTTTACTTCATACTCTCTCTCTTTCTCCAATACTTCCATTTCTGGCGTATCAGTCGCCAAAATTTTCTAGGCATTACATGCTGAGTGGAGGAACACAGCAAAGGTAGGCTTTTGCATTGGTGCCAAAACGAAAGAATGAAAATATCAATAAATAATAATTTAATGCCTCAAGTGAGGAATTGGGGATCGAACCCACAACCGTCACGTTACAGTCACACCCTTGTACCCCTGCGTCAAGATGGTTATAATATAAAAAGAAAATTAAAGCAAAATATTTTGACAGACAAGCACTTACTTCCAGGACCAGGGAGATAAAAGACAATAGTCGCGGCTGCCCATACAGTTTTATTACGGTCCACGGTATTTGCGATAGGGTCCACCCTATAATACTTATCGAGTGAGATGTGTTCGAGTAATAAAATACCACACGACGGTAATACTTAAGGAATCTATTGATTTTTTTGAGTTTTTGTCCGTCTGTCACATTTTTAAATGTAAGCAAAAGGAATTGATGATTATTCTGGGATGCAGTTTTTTGGTTTTTTCTTTTGAAGCCGTCTTAGCACCTCAGCACAGCGACTGATTGTAAGCGCGACGGTTTTCGGTTCAATCCTTACTTGGGGGAATAGTTTTTCTTTTTTAGCTTCAAAATGTATCCCGCACAGCGAGTTAGGCAGAGGGAACTAAGAAACCAAATGTTAAGACACTCCGTTCCCATTAAGACACTTTCGTTCCCCACTTTCTACCGAAAATATAAGTCAGTAAATAAAAAAATAAATAAAAACCAATAACAACCTGAAAGGTTTAAACAGCCATAAAAAAGTGATTAAAAATGTTCTAATATTAAATTTTATCGTTTCACGATAGTTCATTAATTTCATGCCAATATTTTCATTACTTACTTGCTAGTAAAATACAATATTTCATATTTTTTTTTGACATGATGATTATATTACATCTTTTTTACGTTTTATTACATTTTTTCCCCATAATTTATTTTTATATTTCTTAGTTTAACTTTTTTTCCATTTCCCATATCCCCCGAGTGGGGATCAAACCTACAACCATTGTTTAAATTCAGACGCTGTCCCACTGCGTCACAATTATCATTTTTTATTTATATTTAGTATTAAAAAATTTTTTTAAACTTTACACTATCTTCTCCCATACTAAATAAAACAATAAAACGTATTACCTTCCTATTAACAAGTCCATACGATAAAAGTACGAATTTATATTTAAAAAAACAACAGTTCAGTCAGTCCTTTAACCAGAAACGGCACAAAATAAACAAGAGAGTCACCCAGCATTTGTTCGATGAGATGGCTTGGTTTTCACTCTGTTGGTATATAGAGGTAAGAGTATACGATATCGTGATAAATGTGAAATTCGAATTCTATCGGAATCGTATACGCGTTTTATTTAACTTTGTAAACCCTTTTGTGACCAAGTTAAAGTTTTAAAGTTAAAACTTAGTATTATTTTATTAAAGTGCAAAAATAACTAACCATATGTTCTCATCGACGTACTAAAATGTAAATTCTTTAACGACACAACAGATTTTAATTGGATTTTTGTAATAAAATGATTATGAATGAATAATATATTTTTACAATATGTATGTATTATACAATTTTTACAAGAATATAAAAGATATAAACAGGAAATAATGAAATACCCATATTCTTACGAGTATATCCCATACAATGTGGAAAATTAGTAAACGTAAAAAAATATGAAAAGTTTAGAATTAATTCAACATTACAACAGTAATTTCTCAAAAACAAATATTACTTAAACTTATTTTAAACTTATTTAAAATGAACTTATTTTCTTACTAAAGAAATAGATTATATTCTTAATAATTATTCTAATAAACACAATACAATAAGTAAAAAAACTTAATACAATTCAAAAATGATATTTTTAGATATAGATACATTTTTTATTCGCATCGCCTTGGTGATTGCGACCGTTCCGCAGCTTTTACTGCACGAGGCTCAGCAATTTTCAGATTGAATTTTTACGATACAAGAATAAAGTTATAAACAAATGAATAAACAGAGGCCCGACAGTGTTATTGCTGCAAATGGAAGTGAATGCCGCTATGAATGTTAAATTTTCATAGAAGTTCAAATGGCCTTGCTTTTGTAATATTAGGTGTAAGTGCTGTGGTTTTTGCGTTTTATTCAATTTAAATTGAATTATATTGTGTAACGAATGGCTAAAAGTTGAAGTATAAGAAATTTAATATTTATTTTCGCGCATACAATATTTTGTAGGATAGTTCCCTCGTTTATTTTTTTTCAGCTTCAATCTTCTAGAAAGACTTAGACTAGAAGGACACTTCGCTTCCTACTTTCCACCGAATTCTGGAGGCATTACGTGTTGAGTGGAGAAACTCAACTGATAAATAAAATAATTAATTCCCCGAATGGAGTTCAACCCCACAACTATCGAACTTACAGTCAGGCTATATCTTACTGCGCCACGATGACCTAATAATTATTATATAACAAACCTTAATAAAAATAAAATATTGTAAAATTCAAAAGACCGTAATACCGCTATATTTTTCCCTACATTTTGAATAGAGTTGAAAATGTCTGCACGTTGGCGTTGCCAATTTAATAATGCTCCTCATATAGGCCGTTTACTCGGAACATTCGCTAATAACATCAAAATGACGCAAAAATTGAGATTTCACTCATACAATTTGCAAAGTAATCTTATTTTACTGTGCCTAATAAAATTTAAAATCCTTCATATTAGATGCCTTTATGTAACGGTTTGGTAGAAGAATATTTGTATAAAATAATATAGATACTATAAAAACTAATTTTGCATTAATTAAGAATATGAAGATTTCTATACACATTTATTTTAGTAATTGGACTAACTTGACAACACTTCCCATAACAATTTCAAGATACTCCAGAATATATTTAAGGTTTCTTTAGAAATTTTAAAATATACAATGACAATTTCGCTTAAATTATTTCGCTTGGGAGATTCGGTATTTTAGATATAATATCACATGACTCGTTTCATTTTATATTTAATTTAAAGTTTATATTATATAATATATTTTTGTTAAAATTAAACCATCTTGGGAATGTATCTGATTGCTTTGATTCGGGCTGCTAATTTATTTTTAAATAATTCCACTAATCACTACGCAATATTTCGGAAATTGGGCAGAAAGTCGAGAAATCGGGGTGCCTTAGCCCTCTGCCTAACCCTGCTACTCGTGGGAAATACGTGAAGCTGCCATACCACACACAACAGATCATCTTAATAATATATTTTTTTATACATGCAGCTAAATAAATAGGTGACAAACGGCAAATACATATTTGATCATTAAAATTAAAAAAAAGCTATATACTTATACACAAAAATATTAAATAATATTTAATAAATATGACATTTCATTTTAAATACCTCGACGCATGCAGAAATTGCAACTTCTGCATAAAATTTTTAGAAATATTTCCCGCTACACGAACTGCCTTCCCTAATTTCCCCCGAGTGCAGGTGGACTCGTAAGTTGTAATTGTTTTTTCATCTACATAATTGAAATGCTATTCTTAAAATGTAGTTTAGTTTGAAACTTAATGTTATTAATATTTAAAGGAGACTAGGTTCTGATGTGTAAAAAATATTGTAGCATTGGCAGTCAAGGGAGACGAGACTCCAGCCACAGCTAGAGCATAATAAAAGTCTAATTTACTAGTAACCGTCGCGGAGAAGAGTCCCTTAACACTAAGTTCCCTTGTTCAACTCTGCTATAATACGCAAAATTCAGCGTGAAAGCTTTTACTTATCCTTTAAAAAGTTATGATTTTTAAATTTTTTTACGAAAAATTATCAAGAAAACCTATAAAAAATATATTTACACATAATCTTTTGCCCAATATTATTCACCTCCAAAATCCACGTACAAAATTTTCACACGAGCAAAGATATCTGAACCGCAGATGCAACGAGACCGGATGTTAAATATACTCTGCGCTTAGATGATGTCGCCGCCGCAGATTAAACAAATATTACCCAGTGATAATGTTGGCTTGTGAATTGTATAGACCTGGCTTAAGTTAAATTTTTAAATGACTTTGTTTCTTAATGTGAATGTTTTTTAAAAGCAGAAAGAAAGAGGAAACTTGAGTCTAATTGCGAAGTTTTGTGAGGGTAAATAGTAAATATTTGTAAAAAAAAAAACAATTAGTACGAAACTCATTAGAGGTATGATTAAAAATTGAGGTCGTAGTGTCGTCTGACTGTAAACGCGATGATAGTGGATTGGAGGCCCACCCGGAGGATCTGATTATTTTCATATCCTTACTCTTTTGTAATACGGCAAAACGCGGTGTTTACTTCCACCACTCTATATTCAATGTTTCGAAAATTGAAGATTGTGGGGAACGGAGTGTCTCAACACTAGGCTCCTTCTGCCTATCCTATTGTATAAAAAATATGAATTAAAATCGATCTAAATACTATTTAAGTCGTCTTCTTCTAATCGTAGTGGTGTAATTTATATATGACATTATATATTTTTTTTACATCATTATTACTATTTAAATTATTTTTGTATTGCATCGTCTTATACAATCCGATATATAATATTCCTTAAGTGATAACACACACATCTCAACGTTTCCAAAAAAATACTTTAATTATAGAATTCAATATCATTATTACAGTCATCATTAATCATAGAATAATTTACATGACACAAGAACTAGAGGTCTTATCTAAACATTTGTAGGTCTATTCATCGCCAGCAGCTTTTGGCGTAATATCCAACAATATCAATACGAGGGAACTGAGAAATGAGCGCCTTCCAATATTATTGTATCTAAGTATCTATCAGATAGATTTTGCTCTTTGGTGCCGTTTCAATTTGTTCAACGAATTTAATAAACCTTTGTGGTTTAGCTGCGAGTTCTCATTTGACACTACGGTGAAATGGAAAAAAATATTTATTTATACATTTTCAATCATTTTGTATGAATTTAAATTTTTAGTAGTTCTATTTTTCTTTATTTCCACATTTCATTTAAATAATTTATATTAAGTCTGTTCCGCAATATGTACCTCTAATAAGTCTGTCTGCACTTATATAGGTATATTTAAAAACAATTCATAGATTACCATTCGTTAAGTACCTACCTATATTCGTTTACCATCAGTATACGCAAAGGTCTAATTTCCTGTGTTCCAAGCAACGCTGATAAAAAGCACGCCTCGCCTGACTCCATTTAACATGCCAAATCCCTATACTGTATACTCGCAGCTTTACTGATGGTAACTTTTACATAACCTGTATTTTATTACAATGTAGCGGGGACCATCGTGGAGGATCAAGGATGTAAGTGTAACGCGACGGTTGAGGTTTCGATCCCCTCTCTGATGAATGAATTATTATTTATTAATATGTTCATTTCTTTGCTATGGCACCAAGGCAAAAGCCCGGCGGTGAGTCCGCCACTAAACACGCTGTCTCGAAAAATTCGACAGAAATTGGAGAACAGAGTGTCCACTAGGTTCCCAGATTCGATCTGCCTACCCCGAAATGTGCGGGATACAGCGTGAAGCTAAAATAACACCTAACCAAGAGTTCCAACTACGATTGATTGATAACATTGTATTAATCCTTTTTAAAAAATGATTCATAAACAAAAACTTAAATAATTATTCTTAGCAATAATAACGTACCCTCAAGATTCTCAGTTAAGTTAATGATATACCCAAAAGCCAGCAATTTCTTCCACTCATTGAAAAACAGCGAAGAGGAAGGGATGCGTTTCAGAGACCTTAATCTCTTCGTAAGGGCATTGCGTGCTTGACTCGCGAGACAAGTGCCCTGTAATGGATATCTATTAGCCACAGAACTGGTAGGGCTGGTCATATATTTAATAAAAACTATAGATTACATATAAATTATTTTTTAAAGTCTTCGTATGTATGTAACGAGGTAGAAAAACACTAGGATACCTAGTTTCACTCTTGACCACTTGTCTTCCATTTTTTAATATATTGCGTCATGAGTTTCTAGAGGGAAGTAGTGACAGTTATATACATTTTTTTAATATTATTAATCTATATAAGTTATAATTATAAACTGTAGTAGGTAATCTGCATAAACATTTGACAAATATCTAACGAACTCTTCAAAGATATTTCCAAAACCATCCTGTATTTGAATGAGAATGAGAGAGAGACAACCCTACCACCCACCATCCATTACAGTGATTTCCGACACTCGACTGACGCAGCTCTCACTTACCACAGGATCAAAGACTATGTTTCGTTTAAAGGTAAATACTGAGATTTATCTGATTTGTACCTAATGTTTTTTAAAAGCACAATATTTTTAACGTTTAAAGTCCATAGCCTTTGAGGATGGTGAATGTTTATCATATTTTTGAAACAAAAAAATTAACTTACTTCCTTGTACATTATTTTTCCTTCCCGCATATAGCAGGGTAGGCAGAGGGAACCTAGTGCTACACTCCGTTCCATAATTTCTGCCTATACCTATATCGAAAAGGCGCGGAGGCGGCGTGGCGGAACCTAAGACCGGGCGCTTATATTCCCCTACTCAACACAAAATGTTTGTTTTATAACGAGTGAGCAAATGAAAATAATTCATTGTATTCAGTGAAAATGGAATCCACAGCCTGTCTTCGTAACATTTGAAAATATAAGGAGTTCAACTATTTAACATGTAATCTTTCAAAAATTGAGCTGATAGTGAGTAAGTCTTAACACTAGGTTCCCTTTTCCCTGATATATACTCAAAAATACTCAAAAAATGTAATTACTTCCATTTCACAAACATAGCTAACCTAAAACGTTAGTTGAACAGAAGATGAGTGAAAACAAAGAAAACATGTACAAATCGTCTTATCGAATCCAAGTTACCACAACAATGGAATGCTTTTAGTAAATTACGATCTTTTTGCTGAATTGATACGGCCAGTAATCCTGTGCTGTTCAGCGGAATTACTTGCGACTGTGAGTAGGTATGTGGGTTCAGAGACGGTCTAATGGTGGAGGATTGACGATTTAAAATTAACTTGCATTAAAATTTACATATTAGTAGTCTATGTATATTCAAATTCAAATTCAAATATTCTTTATTCAAATAAACTTATAATAAGCACTTTTGAATCGTCGAATGAACATATAAACAAAAAGCTACCACCGGTTCGGAAGGCAGTTCTGCTGAGAAGAGCCGGCAATATATAAAATAGTATATTATATCTATGCATACATATATATTTTTTGAGACAATTTACATTAAATAGCGAAATCGTAATTACACTTAATTGCATGTTTGTTTAGAAGGATTTTGTGTTACAAACAATATAAGGCACTACGTTTCTTCTGCCTTCCCAGGTGTGTGCGTGAAAGCTTTAAAACCTTTGAAATTGTATTTTTTTTATTTGATTAAGCAAAATTCGATACCGACATTGTTGCATTAAAAATGAAGAGTAAAAAGGAAATAATTTTGTTAGCAAAAGCCTTTCTTTGTGCATACAATACAAAAAAGAATAAGGGGCTATCGAGGCGCGCACAGTGTCTGATTGCAAATCTGATGGTTATAGATTCAATTCCCACCAAGGAGAGTGAATTGTCTTAATGTCCTCGCTCTGGCAACAAGATAAAATGGAGCAATAATATCTCTTAAACTTATCGGAAGGTAGGGAACAGGGTGTCTCAATTCTAGGTTCCTTCAAATCAAAAAGAATAAAATAATAAGCATACATGCAATTTACCATCAACAACGCTATTTAACACATAATACCTCTAAATAACAAAAAATTGAAGATGTAGTGATTTGTCACTAAGTAAATAATATATAGCAATCTTATCACTTGTACCACCGCCAACATTAGGAATAAGGGAACTGATAAGAAATAAGATACCGCTTTGCAGTACAGTGGTTATAGCGAACATATCGTTTATGTTGTTAGTTTGTACTTCGCGATTGGATTGCAATTTTATGAGAACCAATATGAAGTAAACGAGCTGAATTTGTGAATAAATTTTCAATTTAAAATTGAAAGTAAATATTTTATTGGCAAAAGTATTAGCATATTAAATTAAATAAATAACATTTAAAAGAACATATTATTCTTTTAAATGTTGAAATAAAAAATGCCAATATAAATTTGAAACTATAAAAAAGTCGTCATCGTCTTTAAGGGTCAGATTTATGGATTCTATTAGACTTAACTTTAATTTATATTGACTTTGTGATCACAAGCCCTTCAAGCATATATGTAGGCATATGGCCGTAAAATAAAGCTACAGTAACAGCTTCACGCTATATCCCGCAGAGGCAGCCTAGTGTTAAAATACCGATCCCCATTCTCCTCCGCTGCCCCTTTTTCGGCAAATTTTGAAGACATTGCGTAGTGAGTGGCAGAACTCAACGCCGCTCTTTGCCTCGACACCAGAGCGAAGGAATGAAAATATTAAATATTCTATTTCCTCAAGTGGGAATCGAATCCACAACTTTTGGCGTTTACAGTCACATACTTGTACCTCTAGATACATACTTGTACCTAGTGAGGTAAGTGTAGTATAAACCTCACTAAATCTTTCATAGTACTAATTAAAAGTAGTAAGCAATTAACAGTAAATTACATCTAATACACTGTACAAACCAACGAACCTTGCAGTATACGTATATATATCTTATAGTATATATATATATATATATATCTTAGAACGAGCTCGCACCAAAATTTACGAGCACGACAAAGCTACACTACACATCAGACCAAGCACCATTGAGCTCGACTCATGTTTCCTCCAAAAAGGCCCGAAGCCCGATTGACCGGATATAGAGGCGGTGTATTTACAACTTCCGAGCCGGGGGATGGCGGGAAACCAATTAATATCTTTTATCGCTTCCGCTGTTGGCATCTCCAACAATTAGCAAGGTCATAAAAATCTTCACGGCTGATTGGGTGATAGGGTTTAACCTTTTAGGATTGCCTTCGAGTAATATGGATTGTGGAAACATATTGTGTGTTATATTTTTAGCATTTGTATGTGTTATTTCGTATATATGAAAGATATTAGTTTTTTAGAAATGTTTAAAAATTGCATCTTTGGAAACCGCCCAAGAGGCGCGAGTTCAAATGCCGCTATGTAACATTTATTGTAAGTTTTCTAAAAAGAGATTTTTTGTCGTATTAAAATGAACTATTATGATATCTTTCTTTCACCTTTCAGTTTATAGATGTAAATTGAGATATAGAATCCACGTTGACTTGACAGGTGCTTGCAGAATAATAATTATTTAAGAATTTGATGTTACTGCATCTCAGTTGGATTATCTCTGAAAATGTTTGTCTGATCGCTTTTCCCCAAAAAAATTCCGCGAAGTTTTCCCCAGTTTTTCTTGGTTAAGCAAGGAAAATCACAAACAATACATGTTTGGGCGAAATTCGGAGAATTCGGAATTGGAATAAATACGACTAAGGTTAACTGGAAACAAATAATAATTATGTTCATAATTTATTAAGATGATCTTTTATTTCTTAGCACTGGTGATCCACTTAAAGGACTCAGAACTTAAAGTTAAATTGTAATAGTGGTAGTAGTGTTGCTTTACATGCAAATTTTGACCTAAAAATGAGTTCAAAGCATTTAACTCGAATTATCAAGGGCTCAACTGGACTTGAGTTAACTCAACTTGACCCCTCATTAGGTTCTCTCTTCGCCCCCTAATTTATACATGATTAATAGGACTTCTAACTATTATTTATTAATTTATTTTTTCATTTCTCCATCACATAACAGGCAATATCTTGAAAGTTCGATGGAAATTGGGGTATGAGGAAGATCTCTGCGCCAGCCCTGCTATAGGGGCAAAAGCGTGAAACTGCACATTATCTTAAGTTAATTAATATACATTAAAATATTGATATTTTTACCAAAATGAGATAAAAACCCTCGTTTTCATCCATTTGAACCAACCAATGCACTTCCGCTAAGTAATTTTGGCAGGCAGTTCAGCAGAGCACGGAGGCACTTGAGCTAGTAATTGAATGAAAGATGCCAGCCCGCGGCGCGTGTCGTTTGCGGAAGCCGCAGCAAATCTACTTACATCCTCTTTGTATTGACTATCGCGGACTACGAGCCTTGTATTGGTTGGATATGGTATTATTTGTGTTTACGTTTACTTTTTTTTCTATTTTGATGTATTATATTTTAAATCTACGTAAAAATAGTTAAAAATCAAGGTTTCACTTTGAAATTCATATTTTTTCCTTTTTGAAAATTATGCGTAAACATTTTAAAACAAAGAACATCCATAAAAAAATCTATTTCCGCCAAAATTAGAAGCATTCGGGGCATACTGAGTAGCGGGACTTACTGTCTCGCATTGTCCTACAGAAAAGGAAACTGAAAATAATTTAAATATTTTATATTTTTACTTATTTTATTATTTCCCCGACTAAGGAACGAACCTACAACCATCACGTTTACAGACAGTTTACAGTATAACTGCGCACTGATGCTCTTGACGAGTTGAATAGAAAAATGAAATTATTATTTTTAATTACACGCTCCATCCCGCACAGAGCAAAGCAGGCAGAAGGAATCTGGAAACCTAGTGCCAAGATATTCCGTTCCCAAAAAACATTCAAAATCAATTAAATCATTTAAAAAAAACATACCATTACAAATTCTCAACTCCATGTATATCGCTTATGCGCCTAGGGGCCCTCGTAATGACATCACAGCGCGATAGGCACTCCCGCTCGCATCCAGAGATTTTTATCGAAAATGTTATACTCCCGTGCCTTTATAGGAGAGTATAGAGACGTATCTGTCGAACGCGAACCGCGATAAAACGCTTAGTGCTAAGTTCAACTGAATATTGACAAATTGATCATTTTATTTTTACGAGGTTTTTTTAAGATGTAGGCTTTACATATATGAAAAAGCCTATATTTGCATACACAGGCTATAGGCTGTTTCTTGGCTATAGGATGTGGTATTTTTTTAGTTTCTTGCATTTTCCCTCATCGCTGGTTAGACAGAGACATTTCTCGGTTTTCTCCGATTCCAATGATGTTTTTCGATTACCTTTTATAGAAGAGTATCATCTATCAATGCGACCGCGACAGCAAGCTTACTTAGTACTGAGTTTAATAGAATATTGTTTATACAAATTGATAATTTTATTTTTATGAGATTTTTTGATGTAGCTTTGCTAAAACGCCTATACAATTGTTCTACCTACGTACTTACTTACGATTATACTGTTTTTTTATACATATTTTTATATCATACTTAGAGGTGTGTGTTTGGTTATATATCGGTTATAACTTTTAATTACATACTATTAACGATTATATATCCTCTTTAAGAAATATCAAATAATAATGTCTAAGAGTAACTCAAATATTAGTTAGAAAAGTAACTGATAGCAGAGATTATTATTTTTTTCGTCCTTATATTTCTCCTTATTATATCCTATATGTGGTGGTGGTGCTATGTGGTATTAATTGATATTAATCAACCACCTGATATATATTAAAAAAAAATACAAAATGGACCATTATCATACGAAATGTAAAAAAAATTAACCATAATCACAAAGTTAAGCGCAACAATACACGAAGACCCGTATGTATGGAAATCCGAAGTAGTACTTGGCCGATTTTTTCTTCTTTCATCATAAAAATGCTAAAAAAATATAAGTCTAGATACATACATTATAAAAAATTAGAATAAACGATACAATTGAAATTACAATAAATATAAATATGTTTGTACAAGAAATATATATTCTAATGATAATACATTACACATGCTGGATCTGATGCGTTAAAAGGAGAGCAACTTTAAGCTATATTATAGCTAAAAGAAACTAATATAAATCTAAGCCCCAAGCCATAGTATGTAATAAATCATTTTTTATTAGTTTTTGTATAAGATTAGAATATTTCTAGAAAACCTAATACGAGTATTTTACGCGTAAAATTAAGACGAGAGATACACTGCATTTCCTACATATACCATACACATACTTCTCAAAATATAGGGTAAAGTGCAGTTCAGTTCTTTAGTTATAGCTTTTGAGTGTGTGGAGAAGAACCCAACTATAACTTTACGGTTGTCGTGTGGCTTAGAGAACACGTGAATGAAATGACAAAGAAATTGACTTAACGCTAAGGAATTCAAATTCAAGTATCTAAAAGTGGGAACCTACTGTTAAAACCCTCCGTTTCCCATTTCCGCCGAATTTTTCGAGGCACTGCGTGTTAACGGGCTTTTGCCTTGGTAATAATATTAATGGATAATAATTCATACCCTCCCATAGGGATCGAACCCACATCCCTCACGTAAAAAGCACACCCTTGTGTGCCACGACGACCTCAACTTACAGTTTAAAGTTTGTTAGATTTAAAAAAAGAAAGTAAACAAAAATTATAATTCTTATTCTCTACTTAACAAATAAAAACAAAATTCTAATTTTATTTATTAAGTTACTGAAGAGGTCAAAAACCTACACATATAATGCCATCTTTAAGCAATTGTAGCATTTTTCTTTAAAGAAATTCAAGCTTCTTTCTCTTATAAAAATGTATATTCGTGGCACGTACTATTGAAGTACCTTGGGTTCTCGACCTTTCAATATCGATTATATGTTCAACTTTATATTTTGTTAAAGACCTACAAGACCTGGTCTTCATGTCCTTAAATATTTAAAAATATTTTAAAAAAATATTCAATTATGTAATGCATTAATAAATTAAATAAAGATTAAATTATACGTATCTACGCTCTACACGCATTGCCTCCAGAATTTTGCGGAAAGTGGAGAATTGAGTGTCTCAGCACTAGGCTTCCTACGCCTATCCTACATGTGGGATACAACATGAAACTGAAAAAAAAACAGAGAAGGNAAAATGTAAATCTAGATACATGTATTATAAAAAATTAGAATAAACGATACAATTGAAATTACAAAAAAAATTTTCAATAAATCTCATGAATATGTGTGTACAAAAAATAGATATTCTAAAGATAATATATTACAAATGCTGGATCCGTAGCGTTAAAAGCTATAGCTAAAAGAAACTGATAAAAATGTAAGCTACAAACCATAGTATGTAATAAATCATTTTTTATTAGTTTTTGTATAACATTAGAATATTATTAAAAACATAATATTTTACGCGTAAAATTAAGACGAGAGATACACTGCATTTCCTACATATACCATACACCTACTTCTCAAAATATAGGGTAAAGTGCAGTTCAGTTCTTTAGTTATAACTTTTGAGTGTGTGGAGAAGAACCCAACTATAACTTTCTATTGTCGTGGGCTTAGAGAACACGTGAAAGAAATGGGTTAACAAAGAAATTGGCTTAACGCTAAGGAATTCAAAATCAAGTATCTAAAAGCGGGAACCTACTGTTAAAACCCTCCGTTTCCCATTTCCGCCGAATTTTTCGAGGCACTGCGTGTTAACGGGCTTTTGCCTTGGTAATAATATTAATGGATAATAATTCATACCCTCCCATAGGGATCGAACCCACATCCCTCACGTAAAAAGCACACCCTTGTGTGCCACGACGACCTCAACTTACAGTTTAAAGTTTGTTAGATTTAAAAAAAGAAAGTAAACAAAAATTATAATTCTTATTCTCTACTTAACAAATAAAAACAAAATTCTAATTTTATTTATTAAGTTACTGAAGAGGTCAAAAACCTACACATATAATGCCATCTTTAAGCAATTGTAGCATTTTTCTTTAAAGAAATTCAAGCTTCTTTCTCTTATAAAAATGTATATTCGTGGCACGTACTATTGAAGTACCTTGGGTTCTCGACCTTTCAATATCGATTATATGTTCAACTTTATATTTTGTTAAAGACCTACAAGACCTGGTCTTCATGTCCTTAAATATTTAAAAATATTTTAAAAAAATATTCAATTATGTAATGCATTAATAAATTAAATAAAGATTAAATTATACGTATCTACGCTCTACACGCATTGCCTCCAGAATTTTGCGGAAAGTGGAGAATTGAGTGTCTCAGCACTAGGCTTCCTACGCCTATCCTACATGTGGGATACAACATGAAACTGAAAAAAAAACAGAGAAGGCAGAGGAAAAGAATGATAACGAATAACTGTCAATTAGTAATTTTGTTATTAGAGTTTCTCTTATTTCTTTTGCTTGTCCCTAGATATTAGCGTTGTGTTAATGTTATTACATAAACTACATACACCTCTCCGTCCTGTCCCAATATGTGACTCTATCGTCCTCCACTCTACATAATATAACCAGAATATAAACATGGACAGAATTCAAGACTGCGTGCTGTCTATATTTTATTTACTACTATGTTTTTTTTTAGTATCACGCATATAATAGAATAAATAGACTGAAATATTTGTTTCTCTAATACTACTTTATTTCGGGAAAATTGAAGGCATTGTGTGTTAAGTGGCAGATCTCAACACCGCGCTTTGTCTTGTCCGACCAGGAAAACATTTATGCACTAGATAGGAATGGAACCCACAACCATTACGCTTACAGTTGAACGCTGTCCCACTGGACCATGATGGCCTCAGAGATCTAATTTTAATACTTTTGCTTAATCCTTTTGGATCCCAATAAATATATATAGGTATATGTAATATATTTGAAAGTAAACCAATAGTACCTACTTAAAGAGAGGGCCTCTTGCTCTTCACAAGGATGTGTTGAAACGAGTAAAACTTTTCTAATTAACTTGGCTGGAAGTTTTTTCGCTAACGACGTTCGGTCCGAAGTGGCTTTCGTAGTTCATTGTCTCGCCCGCACGTTTGCACTTGTTTAACTCATCTTGGACTTATATAACTATTATTTACTAGTTTATATTATTTATTAGGGGTGGACTCGCTGTGGTGCAGTTGTAAGAGTATACGGTTGTTGTAAGTACGATTTTCATTTTAAAATATTTTAATTATTTTAGATTTGTCTTGAATAATGTCCTTAATAGCTAGATAGGAAAGAACAAAACGATTTCACTAGGTTATCTTTATCTAACCTAATTAAGATTTACTTTCATCATCATCATCATCATCATTATCAGCCTGTCCTCGTCCACTGCTGGACATAGGCCTCTCCAATGGCACGCCACTGAGCTCGATCTTCAGCTCTTCGCATCCAGCCGCTGCCCGCTACTTTGCGAATATCGTCACCCCATCTAGCTGGAGGACGTCCTACATTACGCTTGCCGAGGCGTGGTCTCCACTGTAGAACGCGCTTACCCCAACGGTCATCGGTTCTGTGGCAAATGTGACCAGCCCATTGCCACTTCAGCCTGCTAATCCTTTGGGAGACCACGCCTCGGCAAGCGTAATGTAGGACGTCCTCCAGCTAGATGGGGTGACGATATTCG
>JAKRZM010000727.1:544953-558584 GCA_036379175.1 Heliconius cydno galanthus
GTAGTAAAATATCTTTGTTGTTTAGTTAGTTTTCAGATTTTATTGTCATATGTATAGACAATTTATTTTCTAATGAAAGAAGTAATATACAACACAATAGTTCATTAAATTTACTAATATTGTAAGTGTTATTTACAGTATTAGAAATTACATGAAAATCTTATTATGTTTAAAATTATTTTTAATTTCGAGAAATATGGATGGAAGGAACTTTATTGACCATTTCATTCTCCACTTTCCACCAGATAATGCATGTTGCCAGACGAAACATAAATTTTTATCTATTATTTGTCTAACTAGCCTTACTAACCAATATATTTTAAATATTTCCTGATTATCGATTTCCTTTATTTGGACTGGAACTCCCAATCACCGTACACCATCCACGACAGAGTCATAATCTTGAGATTCACGATTTTCATATTATCAAAAGCTTTAAAATGAATTAATTACCATTTTTTTTTTATGGGAATTAAATAGCTAAATTATTATTTTCTTTATTTTTATTGGGTTTTAGGCGTATCAGTTAAGTTCCAATAAAGTTTGTAGCTATGTATAAATTTATATAATAGACATATTATGTAAGTACTAGGTTTTATATTTTTCAATAGTACATATTTGGCAGTGTATCAAAATTGGGATCACACAACATTAATAATACTATTAATCAAAATTTTAATATCTAAATAACATGAATTAAATGCTAAATACCTTGCTTCCTCAGCCAGATGTAGCTTCAAAACCAGAATTGAACACATTTTAATAGGAATTGAAAATCAAATATTAACAAATGATCATTTGTTAGTGTGAAAATCACAATTAACAATTAATGTAGATTAATTTACTGGTAATTGCAAGAAACAATTAGTTATTATCAGTTAATAATAATTGTGACTTCTGGACAAGCAAATAATCAGGTATTAATATTTAATTCTCAATTGCAATTAAAATATGCCGAATTCTAGCTTCGAACTTAGTATCCATATCTTCAAAATCTTTATATATCACGTTTTACATCTATCCTCGAAGCTAGGGTACCACCATTCTCTAAAATCCTTATAAACACTGGGTTTTCGAAATAATTCCTTATTATTAAGAGCTGCACAGAGGTTACATACATTATCAGTAGTGGACGGATCGCGGTACGAATACAATGACTTCCAATGGAAGAAATCTTTATAATTTTCTTTTGATGCTATTAAATTGTATAAAATGTCCGCCAAATCTTGCGGGTTGGTCACTCGAGCATTTATGTAAGATCCTGGTGGAAGAAACCTGTGGAGGAAAAGTTTAGTTTTGTCATATATTTACTTTCGTGTCCCGCACATAACAAGGTAGGCAGAGGGAACCTGGAAACCTAGTGTTAATACTTTTTGTCCTGTTAAGAAATTCCTTATATTTCCTCCAATTTTCAGACTACGTGCGGAGTGACGGGCAACAACTTCCACTTTCACACTAGAGAAAAATTCCTAATGAATAATTTTCCCGAGTGAGGATTGAGCTAACAATCATTGCATGTACATTGTAAACGGAGATATTTTTCACACATTTTTTACCAAGTACAAAACCAAAAATATATTCATGGTCAAATTATAAATTAGAATATATAAATTAAATTATTAAAATATTTAATTAAGACAAACTATACCTGGAATAGTCGGCACCACCAAAAACAATAGGAACAGCGTTATGGTTTAATGCAGTCAACAACTTCTCTGTCACGTAGTCATCAGAAAAGGAATTCTCAAACGACAGATAGAAGAAATAATCCCTTTCCAAAAACGAAAAGCAACTTTTCTTCTGAGATCTCGGACATTTCAATGTTCCACATGCACCATATATGTCTACAGTTAAACCGTACTTCTTTAAAGCCTTTTGTAACAGTTTTGCGTATTCTTTACGCCCACTTCGACTGCTACAGTGGGAAACAAACCAAGCTACAGCTTTGGTCTTATTTTGAATTTTCATTTCTAAATCTTCATCAATAGAAGTTTCGTTATCTGTAATCCATTTCATATCTTTTTTTGGACCTATGATTTCTCCTCGAAAATTTTTTACTTGGATATAAGGATAGGGCAAGTCTGAGTCTAAGCGATACGTTGACGTCCAGTTAAAGAAACCATCGTAAATATCAGAGCAAACAGGATAGTTGTCAGCTGACTCCAAATTAAAGTATATATACTTTTGGTGGGGTGATCGATATTTGGGCAAGCCAAATTTCGATATTTCATCCACATTTCTTCCATTGAAGGCTATAGCATGAAATTTCGTGGTATCTCCATTGAAAAAATTTACATCAGTTGTCACGTAACAATTTATGTTCGGACAATTCAAGTCAATGAACTTCCTCTGCCCATTGCCGAAGTAGTAGAACGGTGCAAATTCATATGGTGTCCATATGAGGATATATTTCATATCCTTCTGAAGCTTTTCCACTTTTCTATACACTTCTGCGTATCTATGATCCCGAGCGACATTTTGCAGGGCTTCCGTTACTAAGATTTCAGTTTGGTTAGCCGAATTTCCATTTTCTATCAACTGTATCCATATGACAGATACCATAAGGCTCACGCATGTGATGAGCATAAAATATCGTGGTGTGATCGTAGGTATCATAGACGTTGTGAAGCGCAGACGCCGTCGTACACACTGAGACATTTTCGTCGCTTCATGGTCAGGCAACAATGTAACAGTTTATAATCAACAATCATTTGTTAGGTTTCCAAGGGAAAATCTGAAAAAAAAAGATATTCATTTGGTAACATTCGAAATAAATTAGTTGTCGAAATTATCTATACTTAATTCTCATAATTCTTCCAAAATTGTTCTACTTAATTTTAACTTTAAGTTTCTTAGGTAATCTTAGTGTTTAAAAGACACATATTTAATTTTCTAGGTATTAAAATAATTTAAATTTTAGTGTAGAATTAATACACGCAACTGGTTTTATTTTTACTATTATAGATAGGTATATCGTATACCCAACAAGTAGTATTGCAAGGTAAATAGAAAGTAAAATCTATTTACAACCAGAAAGTGCAGTTAGTGTATAACAAATCAACTTGTTTTATGTACAAGTACCGATACCAGTTTTAGTTGAATGATTTTTCTTCCTAGAAAAATACACTTGTACGTGATTTTCCTCATTTGGTACTAATTGCGATGCTAAAACTAATGTATTACTTATAATGTTATTTATATTATGGGGTAAAAGAAATATACTTTTGTTATTTTATAGTACAATACAACCATAACTGTCGACTCTAGAACAATATCCTTATTTTTCGGTATTTGGTACGGTACTTGGATCCTTGAATTTATAATATATACCTAATATAATTCTTCCGCTTTAAAATAACTTATCTATATATTTATGTGTAATATAAAAAAAGACTGGTTACGAAATGAGTAACTGACAAACAACAACTAAGCAAAAATACTGGACGTAGATACCTGAAATTTTGGCATGGTCCCTTGGTGAGTACAGGGGAGGACTAAAAGAGGATTTCGAGATATACTCTCTTAGTGCTCCTAATTCCTGCCAAATTGTTGCAGGAATAAGATAAATAAGACTTTTCGTTTTATAGTGTACGTTACGTGTTACGTGTAAGCGAAGTGGCGAGTTAAAGCACGTGTAAAACAATCGCTCAAGCTAAATTTGTTAATGGCACTAAAATATGTGTTTCATAATTCCTAATATGAAAGACAAATCAAAACATATAATATAAACAATGTGGTTATCCTGAGATTTATAAAATCTGGTTACACTAGAAGACCAGTAGGTTTGCACTGCTTGTCAAATAATAGGCAATCGGGCAAATTGTTAAACTACACGATTTAATCGTTTCGTATATATTACATATTTCCTTAGTGAATACCAATATTTTTCCATAATACTACCTGCCATGATGGCCTTATTTATTTAATTATTGTACATTAAGTAAAACGACAAACAAACGTCTTTCATACACCTCATTCTATAAAAACACATTTCAAGGTATTGTATCCTCGTTTTTCTGCTACTTTAAAAATTGAAATGGTTTTCATTTAGGTATTAAAAGAAATAGATAAAACCACCTTTGTAAATACCGTACAGCACTACCCGCATTGAGGAAACGTTATGTAACTTAAATTATTCTTAATTTAATTGTAAATTAATACGAATAATTAAGATAATAATAATACTATCTACCGGTTCAGCACTGGCAATGTCTTGTTAGTAGTTTTATGGCACCATATTTTTTTTTTATCACATAAATGCCTTCTAGCAACATGTTACTAAGCCAAAACAAATGTCGACACACTATTTTAAGTCACTATTTTAGAAAACCTATTGATCTATTTGATCTAAACAATACTTCGTAACGAGCAAACTGTATTATATTTAGAAAATTCTACTTGTAAACAATAAACATACTAGCGTTACATTTTCTATTTCAATTATACAAGTTGAGATCTTATTTTACATAATAATACAATCCACAATTCAATAATTCTCCACCACAGATTATAATCCTATTGAGTGAAGAAGCTCATTCGTTTTTTTATCTGTCAACTTTCGCACATGCGCACTGAAAAAGACGCGAATCGCAGCAAATTTTGCTTATTTCACCATTTTATTTCATTCAATTTATATATAACAATTGAATTATTAACAGAATTGTTTAATAAAAAAATGTATTTTACATATTTTAACTCACAATTATTGATTAATCGCTTTGTTTTGGTTGTTTTATAGTTCCGAATGAAAGCGTTGCGAGTACCGGCGCCGCGCACGCCCGACTGGCGTAATCAAGGTCGAGCCACGGCAGACGCCATGTATGTGGAAAATTGAAACAAACCTCTGATTTCACACTATTCTAATCAAATGGGTTTATAATTAAACTGGCGTTATCTTAATCTGTGCCTATTAAATTTTAATGGCAGTCACTAACTCAAAAAAAAACGATAAGAAGATTTATGTGTGTGATGTGAATTGAAATGGTGGAATGGAAATTGTAAAATTATTAATGCAATTTTTTATGGCATTTAGATTTTGTAACTCCGCAAGTGAAGTCTTCACACTTCTATTTGCAAACTAGTATAAGCTAGTAGACGAAATAGAGAGAAAATTTTCGAAATAGAGAGAAAATTTTCTTTATTTTGGTACAGATACAGTTTTAAGTAGCATTAATTCTTTGACAAACTTTTTTAAAGAAAAATTACAGATTCTTTATTACCGTATATTTACATCAAATCACTATATCTATCCTGGCCGCCGTTGAGACCCTCGTCGTGTCGCAGCAGTACAGCGTATTGACTGTTAAGGCGACAGTTATGGGTTCGATCCCCACTCGAGGAAATGAAATATTTATTTACGTTTATATTTCCATTTCTTCGCTCTGATGTCGTCGAGGCAAAACGCGGTGTTGAGTTCTGCCACTAACACGCAATGCCTCCAGAATTCGGCAGAAAATGGGGAACGGAGTATCTTAAGACTAGGTTCCCCCTGCCTACCCTGCTGTAAACGAGATGCAGCGTGATGATGATTTTTTTGAAGCTGATAATTGACCAGTATAACGTTTTTATAAATATCAAGGAAATCTTGTATTTTTTACTTTCGAAAATAAACCTACAACTGTCGCGCTTACAATTACACTTGCCATCTCGTGTTACAACGCCAGGACGGCCCATTTTGTTGATTGATATGTGATGTGATAAATTAAATAATTACAAAGTAACATTCTAGTTAATTTAAATAAAATGTAGGAATAAAATGCTTATAAATAAATGATTTCTACAAACCTAAATATTTTTCAACTAATTTTCTTTTTTCCTTAATTTACTTTCACTCTTGAAGTTACATTGATTTCAATTAAAACTTCATGCATATACATTAAAATTAAAAAGTCATTTAACTTTTATAGCCATCGTTAATAGTTTTATTAGTTTTTAGTTCTATAAAACCTCACTTAAGTAGGAAAAAAATATTAATTAATATTCTCGTAAATGACGCAATTTTAAACAATGATTATTGGTTCAAATTCCAGATAACGTAACCATTTCCACCATCCGATCCATGTATTCCACAACCAGACCAATATATAGAAGTTTATTAAACACGTGTTAGCACAGTGGCACAGCATGTGATTGTCGCGATGATTGTTTATTCGTATCCCACTGGGGGAAATTATTATTTTTTATTTCCCCGCTCTGGTAACAAGACAAAGAACGGCGTTAAGTTCTGACTAAGTTTCAAATACTTATACGGTTCTAAATTTTTTCCTTTCTTTAGTGTGTCACTAACATTTTAAAAATTATTAAAATAAACAATAACCAATGAGGTTATTGGGAAACGGAGTATCATAAATTGATATGATTTTTTTTTTTCATTTCTCTCTTTCCTTGGCTTTTCCTTTGCTATAAGGGTAATATTAAACTACAATATAAAATTATTTTCAAGAACAGCTTCAAATTTCAATATTTATTTTTTTGAAAAGTGTATGGCAGTAATTACTAGGTTATATTATACAAAGGTGTTTTTGGCAGCTTAGAGCGTAATCCTAACGCTCCTTAATTGCAACATTAAGATCCGGGGAATCCCCTGAAAATTATAACCTTGTCTTAAACTGTCTGGTTTTAAATTGTTTATTTAGTAGTTTATGTTATAATTACAAATGCTTTTTTATAATTACAATTTTGCGTCGACGCCAGAGCGAAAAAGATGGAAATATTAATAAATAATATTTAAATATTTCTCCGAGTGGGAATCGACCCCACAACCTGTCGCACTAACAATCACACTTTGTGCCCCCGGCGCCATGATAGACTATTATTTTAAAAGAGAAAATATAACCTACATTTCAATATTACATTTGCTAAGGAAAAATACCTTGTATTGATTGTTCACATTTTCCACCCTGTAGTTACACTGCACAATGAGCTATATTCTGAATTCCATTTAACATAACAATGGACGAATAGATTCCCTTACAAAAGAATCGCTTGATGAAATATCATTTTTATAAAACTTCAATTATTTCTTTTGAGGATGGATGAAATGGGCGAATTTAGGTCAAAATTTTTATTAAATGCTTAATTTTTATTAATTTATTAAATGCATAATAGTATGGATTTCCATACTAAAATAATTAATCAATTTTGCCTAGATATACTTAAATATTCGCTTAGACCAAGCGGGCGAAGCCGCACGAGACCCCTAGTCTGTGTAGTCTAAAATAATATAAGATATTATTTGGACTAGACGGATTGCTTAAACGTAAATTAATTAAAATAGTTATAATTAATATAAATCAAAAGTTAGAACGGACGTAACATGTGCCTATAGACCTGGTAACAGGAAGTGGTCGCTACTTCCGTTCCGTTTGTTGTTGTTCACCAACTATTACACAGTGAAAACAAGTAATGGGTTTAATGGAAATGAAAATATGGCTATGGATGGTTATTCGTTTTATTATTTTATTGTTCTACTTTCTATATTTATTTAAATTTATATTTTCATTTCTCCGCTTTGGTGTCGAGGCAAAGCGCGGCGTTCAGTTCCGTCACTTAAAACGCAATGCCTTCAGAATTCAGCGTGCGTGTAGGTGATTTTTTTATTTTACTTCTTGGATCGATGTAATATAACCTACACAATTATATTTATAGCCTTCTTTGACACTTAGATTATCCCACAATGCATAGTTTTCTGTCTGTCTGTTTGGAATAATTACCACTATGAACAATGGAGGTGCGTAGGTTTTCTTCGATTTCTCATGGCTTCATTACAATTAAATATATGTATGGAAATTAATGGTGTATGGTGAAATCAATAAGATTTTCGCAGTTTATGACAGACCTAAAAATTTAAGCTCATATAAATTATTAAAATTCACATAGTATTTTGCCAATGTTTAACTTTAATTTAAATTTTCATCCTGAAAATGAAAGCTTCATCTTTCACTTTTTCTTAAATAAAATTTTTGGCCTCCATATTTACACCTTAGTTCATAATAAACTGGACATGCCGTGGACTTCATTTAGATACCTTTTGTCACAAATCTAGCGATTCTCTTCAAAAACCAGTAGCGGTCAAAGGAGTAGCGAAGCAAGGGATAGGTCTATAATCTCGTGGACCGGGATGCTGACTGAGGCGCAATAAATCTCAGCAGATAATCCTCGTCGGGCTGACTCGCCACCGCTTTGTATGACGTACCTACTCGTATTGAGATGGACGTTTGTTTTGTTAGATATTGTCATTGTTATATATTATTTGTGCTTAAAACATTGAAAATGTTTAGAAAATAAATATAAATATTAAATATATAATATATTTTGTATAATATATATTTATCAAAGTATACAAAAAAATGTAAATACATATTTATTGCATTGGTTATTTCAAAGTATCTTTACATTGCCAGAGATTTATGGCATCAGGCGTAGATCTTCACTTTCTGCCAAATTCTGGAGGCATTGCCTGTTGAATGGCAGAACTCAACGCCGCGCTTTGCCTCAACACCAGAGCGCACAACAACCACAACCGTCGCGTTACAGTCACACGCTAGTGCCGCTGTGCCACGACGGTCTCTAACCTTAAATGATATTTTCGTAAAAACTACTAGGTACATTTAAAATACTTAATTTGGATCCTCCGCAATATAGAATAAAAAACTTGATATCTAAATCACACTAATTTTCACAATCTAATACTAGTTCGTGTGATGCATCGTAACAAAATAAGAAACAAAATAATATTTTTTTGTCAATAAGTTTAATTAACTGAAAGCACAGTTTAGTACTTAAAACTAAGGGCTTAACCCATCAAAGTCGAGCTACCAACAATTACACGAATTGAAACTGGCGTCGCAAAGCTGACAATGCTCCAATTACATACTAAAAGGATCTGCGCATTTTCCGTACGACAATAAATTTGAGAGCCCTCGCTGCGGTGGTGTAAGCGGCTTATAGGCTCTTTGACTAGATTCCTAGGTAAGGTCTGTTACACACTGCTAGCAAAATCTATAGATAGCAGTTATGAGATGGTCTTTTTATGTAAAGTTGCCAAAAAAAAATTGTTCATGTTGTATATTCTCAAATTTGTAAGAGAACCGAACTACTCATATGTAAATGTGTGTGCTTTTCCAAATAAACTCATAAATAAGATCTTAATGCTACTATTTTTGGCAACCGCAGTAGAATAATGCGGCCGTCATAGGGGCAGCGACACAGCGTGATTAGAAACGCGACCGGTTGTAGATTCGGAGCGAATATTAAAAAAAAAAGTATCCCAATTATGGAAAGACGAAATTTTCTTTTGGGTTTAAAATCTTCCTCTTACATTGTGTTCGCCGTATGTTTTAAATAGATATTGCATTTAATCTCCTGAGAACCTCTAGTTCTATAATCATAATTTAATATCACTATTCTTTATTTTTCATAATTAAAACTTAGTTGTAATATATTTTGTATACAGCATCACGTAATGGACGCCCAGACCGTGAGCAGGCTCTATTCGAACCTGGACAGTAATATTTCAATTTACAACTACCTACTGTTCCGACATTAATAGTGTAAAATGGAATCAACAACTAAAAGTTATTCATACTTAGAAATATTCTTTTTGTCATTTTCTTTTCTTAACTTCTCGCTGTATTCCATGTACAGCAGAGTAGGTAGACTTAGAGGGAACCTAATGTATAACTTAGCGGAACTCGAATGGCTCTTTGTCTTGTTAACAGAGCAAGGAAATTAAAATAATTCATTCCTACGGGTAGGAATCGAACCTACGACTGTATAGACCGGACATTTACAGTCAGATGCTATACCGCTGCGACCCAGCGGTCTCAAGCAATATTTTTGAGAGCCTATTGAAAATTTATCGATGAATTAATTTCCGTGGAAGACCAAATTATTATTATCAAAAATATTGTTCTATTTGTTCTATACCAACTTTTAAAAAAATACATTAACCGTGTCATTGGTTCCTGCCACTCAGCACGCGCGGGGTAATTAAGACAAAGTTCCGTTGGCTTCACGCTGTATCCCGCACACTGCAGGGCGGGCAAGTGGCTAGCGAAGTGTACGAGAGAGTGTATGCATGCAGCTAAAAATAATAACGTACCTTTACCATATTTTTGCTAACATTTTCTCTTNATAATCATAATATATTGTCACTATTCTTTATTTTTCAAAATAATCATTAAAACTACTACTAATATTTCGTATACAGTATCACGTAATGGACGCCCAGACCGTGAGCAGGCTCTATTTGAACCTGGACAGTAATATTTCAATTTACAACTACTGTTCCGACATTAATAGTGTAAAATGGAATCAACAACTAGGAGTTATTTATACTTAGAAATATTCTTTTTGTCATTTTCTTTTCTTAACTTCTCGCTGTATTCCATATACAGCAGACTAGGTAGATTTAGAGGGAACCTAATGTTAAACTTGACGGAACTCGAGTGGCGTGTCTAGTTAACAGAGCAAGGAAATAAAAATAATTCATTCCTACGGGTAGAAATCGAACCTACGACCATATAGACCGGACATTTACAGTCGGATGCTATACCGCTGCGACCCAGCGGCCTCAAGAAATATTGTTGAGAGCCTATTGAAAATTTATCGATGAATTAATTTCCGTGGAAGACCAAATTATTATTATCAAAAATATTGTTCTATTTGTTCTATACCAACTTTTAAAAAAATACATTAATCGTGTCATTGGTTCCTGCCACTCAGCACGTGCAGGGTAATTAAGGCAAAGCTCCGCTGGCTTCACGCTGTATCCCGCACAGAGCAGGGCGGTCAAGTAACTAGCGAAGTGTACGAGAAAGTGTATGCATGCAGTTAATAATAATAACGTACCTTCACCATATTTTTGCTAACATTTTCTTTCCCTAGATTGTACTTCTTCTTTCTTCTTCTTTATGCACTGAAGTAACTAAATGTTGACAAAATAAGCAAGAGAATGTAAAATTACCCACTGCTCACAAATTTATTTATAGAAATCTTTAGAACTGAAAGAAAATAATACAAATATATATACGAAAACCAAATCAGTGCCGAAATAAGGTATAAAGCTGTGCTACCGCCTACCTGTAACGATGATACACTCCCTACACAAGTGCTACCTTGATTATGCTCATAAACAAATATTTTTCGTACCCTGTATTGATCGTAAAGCACTCGGTTATAGAAAAAACTAAGGGAATTTAACGGTGTAAGTCATTAGATTATAGCGTTTTATTAAATTAAATACTTTGGTTGCTCTCCTTTAAAACTTCGACGACGATTTGGAATATATATATTAGCATTAGCAGTTTCATTTCAAACATCAGGAAAAAGAAAATAATCTATATGTCTTTGAGTTCTCTCGGAGTGACCGTTTCAAAATTCATGTTGCGTTATTTATTTCCTTTTTTTGTCACATACATCACGATTAAAACATAATTATATGACTTATTTATTATAAATATTTATTCACGCGTCTACAAGTTGATCCATTATTATTTCCATCATTTCACATCATCTTATTTAGACATTAATTTATTTAATTTATTTTACACTAGGTTCCCTCTACCTACCCTGCTATGTGCGGGATATAGCGTGAAGCCGATTTATTTTTATTTAATTATAGATGGAATTCAGCATCTATCTCGCACCACGCTCAAATACAAGCAGTTACACGCAGTACATTCGCAACTTCGCACATTTTGGCAACGTGTCGCCTTCTCCCGGATTACCCGATTTTATTGCGAGACTTTTCAATAATTTATATCATAACACATGGTCCTTTCACCCTTCCCCCCATATCGTAATAAAATATATGGGATATAAGCGTTTTATCACATTATTCTTTCAATTGTTACTATTAATATATGTACATATGTATATCCTCTGAGCTTCACGCTGTCCTCCTGTATGTGGCAGGGTAGGAAGAGGGGACCAACGACCTAATGTCAAGACCCTTCATTCTCCGCTAACCGCCGAAATTCAAGATATGTAGTTGTGGTGGTTTAAGTATACTTACTTACTTCACGCTTTATCACTAGCGAGATAGTCAGAGAGAATGGAGCGCCAAAAGCTACGGTCTCTACATACCTCTTTCGCCTCGTCCAGTGTCATCAACCTCTTCACACATGCAGTCCGAGAGGTCCTCATGCGTTTTACGTGTCCTTCACCCAGTATCTTTGATACTGTCTTTTCGAAGATCAACCGAGGTCTACCTCTCTTACCACGTATACATGAATTCCTTTATATACTCGTAAGATGGAATCTTAAGCGAAGTTAAAAGGTATCTCTAGATTTTTCTTAGTTATCTAATCTATGATAGTAGGTCAAGTAGGTCAAGGTTATTTTTGTATAATATCGAATAAACGATAAAATTTACAAAAAATGTATGCATATATTTTATGTTCACTCTTAGTTTCCGAAAGTATATATTCCTTGGTCCATTTTCCATAGACCATACTAATTTGTTTTTGAAAAGCTTTAGATAGTAATCTACATTTGACATGATTTCTTTACATATTTATAGGATAATGTTGGCGATCAGTGATTAGCCATTTCTAAAGTCTTTTTTACATTTTTAAGTATTATTACACTCTTAGAAAAGAAAAATACTTTTTAGAAAACATATAAAAATTTGAATGTAGCGGGATTTGGCCCCGCGCCTCTTCAAAAAAATAAATAAATAGCACTCTCTCTCGCCAAATGATAATTCTGAGCAATATTTCTCTTGGGTAGTTGAAATTTGTAAAAATCTCGTCAATCGACAGATTTTAGTCATCAATGATCAATACAAATAACGACATCTATTTTATATTGAGAAGGAACAATTAGAAGAAGTCACTCACAGAGCCTGCCTATAAAATGCGCTAAGTGAATTCCAGTATTCTCATTTCGAAACAAAATCCGCTTTTCTGCCAATTTTCCGTTTTCTCTAGATCCGCTTAAACCACTCTAGTAAAGCCTTTAAAGCCAATGAAACTTTGTGAAAAATATAAATATACTTTTTACTGAATGAACTGTTGCTTCACGCGATTTTGTCTGTAAAGATATATGTGTTTGTTTAATATTCGATTGTAATTGTTTTTAGTACGATTTCTTATAAGTCAAAAATAATATTATTTTTGATAAATTACAATTTCATTATTATATTTTCTATTATTTGAGAAACCTTCTAAAAATTTACAATTCATATTTCTTAGGTAATTAAGCAAACAAATGTTAATTTTGTTTAACTATTTTCAAGTATAAGTTATAAGAAAAGTTTTATTCAGCATAAAAAAATATAATAAATAATATTATACGATTGTGAAATCGTAAATCGTCGATTGAATAACGAAAATTTATTTTTAATAAAAAACTAGCGACCCCCTTGCGGCTTCGCCCGCTTTTACTACTGGATTATTCATATAATGTATGTTTGCAAAGCACTTAAGATAATGTGAAAATTAATTAAACCCTAATGCAACCCGCATTTTTATAGTTTCAATAAGGATTTTCCAATTGTTTCACTCGGCAAGGATTTTTTAGTAGGTACCGTAATTTTAAATCTGTACTACTAATATTTTCAAGTACTTATTAAAATATATTTAAATGACTATTTTTATATAGTTAAATGACTATTTTTAAACGGAAGA
>JAKRZM010000727.1:559052-571717 GCA_036379175.1 Heliconius cydno galanthus
GGAATTTTATCAAAGTAAATTCGTCACGACAACTTCAAGAGACAAATACATTGAAAAATATGGTGGCATCATTATTATTTTTTCAGCTTTATGCTGTATCCCGCATGTAGCAGGGTTGGCAGAGGAAATCTAGTGTTAGACACTCTGCTCCCCACTTTTCGTTGAATTCTACAGGCATTGCTTGTTAAGTGATGAAATTCAACTCTGCGTTATTGCCAGAGCGAAGAAATGGAAATATTAAATATTGTGTGAGAGGATATCGAACCCACATATGGTGTTGGTGCGCTTGTACCACGACTGCCTTCAAGGCCTCAATACTTATAATTATTATAAATAATCTATATATATATACTACAATAAGAAATCTACTAGAAAAATACAAGAACCCAACGCTTCGAGCTACAATTTCACTATAAAAGGGCACGTGAAGAGAATCTCGCGTTACTCCAAATTGGACGTAAGGCCAGACAAATGGGGGCTCGAAACAATACACTTAGCTCGTGAGTCGTGATTGAAAAACGACACTCACTCTTCTTCAACCTTACGAGGATATGGAAGGTTGACTGATGCACGGGTTTATAAGTTGGTAAATGCAAAATAAACTGGAAAAATATTATTTCTTAATAAATAAGACAAAGAAAGTCAAAGTAAAAATTATAAAATTAGTGTTTTTGCAATCACAGTAAAGAATGAAAGCGGGGAAACAACTTCTTTGGTTCCTATGATAAGGACTTGTAATTAAAATCTCGTTGTTTTTTGGAGTCGGTTAAAATAATAATAATACAGCTTCGCACTTGCGTGGTAGGCAGAGGAAGCATCATGTTAAGATATGGGGATCGAACCCACAAACTGTCGCGCTTACAGTTGGATTCACTGCGCCACTACTGATTATTACTGAGGTTTATTATTTTTTATGTAATACCTAATCACTTAACATTTAGCACCTATTTTATTTTACGTAAAAATATTATAAGAACTACAAGCAGATTTTCACTAGTACTACAGATTTTGGATCTCAGCATCCGTCCTGACGTGTACCTAAGATGAGGATTACCTGATGTGTGTCAAGTAATCCCCCATACAGACAACGTCTCACGTCTTGACTGTCTCGTTAATTATGGCTTAAACGCGCAAACAAGCGATGATACAGCTACTTATAGCGCTCAACGGAAGTGGCTTATTCAATATTTGTTATTTTCTTGTTTTGGTAACAATGTCTATTACTAATATATCCATTTACTAATGTAGTTAAAAAACGTATGTATGTACGTGGAGTTCCACTATTTAACACGTAAGGTCTCGTAAATTGAGCGGTTCTTGGAAAACGTAGTGTTTAACAACAGTGAGTAGATTCACTCTTCCTACACCGCAGTTCGGGGAATCAATCCGGGGAAATCACCGGATTTCTATTTGGAAGACAGGCCACAATTAGATTTTTATATTTTGAAATAAAATTATATATATATTTTACATAAAATAGTTATTGCATTTATTTTTTAAGTGTTATTCCACACTTAGGAAAGAAATAAAAACAAAAAAAAATTAAACTTAGTGGGATGTGAACTCACGCCGCTTGGAATTGTTCAAGCGCTCTGACCACTAAGCCATACATTCCCAAGGTAGTTATTAATTTATTATTGCTAAATTATACAATTATCTTAATTTATGCTAAATAGTATTTGATTGGCCCTAAACATGTTATCCACGGACTGACTTATTGATAAATATTCGATTTGGTTCTAGCTCCGCTCTACGAATAGCGTTCACTCGCAACTCACTTATATGCTACACTTGACTATTGGAGCACGTAAACTTTATTGGAATAACGAGGATTGGCACACGGCAATTTTTGAGTTGATTGCTTAATTTTTGTTTGTCACAGTTGTATATTTATACGTTAGAGGTCTACTGTGGCTTGTTAACAAAGCGAGGATAAGAAAATACCTCATTCCTGGAGTGAGAATTAAACCCACTGCCACCGCGTCTACAGTCAGACGCTGTACCACTGCACCACGACATCCTCGATGGCATTGGTTTTAATAGAATTTTATATCAGCTTTATCAAAAGATTATACTCTGTAATATAGATTCAAGATCTAATAGCGAAGACCTAGCAACTATAAATATTTATTATTGTTTTTATTCAATTTTAGGGCTCCGTACCGTATATGATTTGATTCGTCACGCCGATAGTGACATTAGTTTCCGATACGTACCTAACAGATAATAAAGACAGAGCTTCTGTCTGAGATAATTAAGGTAACTTTCTTTTTTTAAGTTTCATGCATGTTTCATGTTTCATGTACCATTTCACATAAACAACTCTAGAAAATCCCTCGAAACCGTGTCGGAAATTTCGAGGCCATTGCGTGTTGACTGATGGAACTCTACGTCGCATTTTAACTTATTATACCACAACCATTTATAATAATTTCTTACTCTACAAAATGCAAAAAATAGAACGAAAAGTAAAAAAAAACAAAATACACATTATAGGCCATTTCTTCACAATCCACCTGCACCCGCAGAGAAGACGAACATTACTTAGAAGTATTAGGTATTCCGCGCGGTGTGTTGCATCTGGGAATGCTCGCCCACGCCCACACACCACCACCACCACCAGCAGGTACCAACCACGCTTTATTGCGTTTAGTGTAAGCGAAAATTTTCAAATATTCAAAAATGAAAATTTTACTATGAAATCTTTTACAGGACGATACGCGTTTATTGTATAATTCGTGGCTATTTTTTAGATATGTAATATGAATTAGTTCGATATATTTTTTTTATATATTTATAATAGCCTGTCAAATTTATTTTTTCAAATTTTGCATGCAAATGCCGTTAACGAATATAATTTATAGAATATTTTTTGACTTAGTGTTTATTCTCAATTACTACTTATATTATAAGTATCTAATTATCTCAAATAGTACTTAATGAATGATTGAGGAGCATGCCGATATTTTCCTTTGTCCTTACTGTCTAACTTGAATATGTAATATTATTTATCGACTCCTTCATATATAAATGTATAATTATTGTTAACAGTCATTTGTTTTCGAATCTTATCATTGGATATCTTGTGATAAATGCTTATTCGCTCATACTGAAGTTAATTATTAACTACTAATAACTTGTAGGTAAGGATTAAATGTATTATAACCACGTAAAGAGGACCAGCAGTGGCGCAATAAACGTGACAGGTTGTGATCTCACTGGACGAAATGAAATATTTTTATTTTTATTTCTTTTCTCTGGTGTGAATATGCAACCACATCAGAATTCGGCAGAGAGTACAGAATCTTAACACTATGCTCCCTTTGCCTACTCATCAACATGCGGGATACAGAGGGTCGCTAAGAAAATAACCAGATATAGGTGTTCTCAGATTAGGTTCTTTGTTTAGTATCCATTATATAATATGAAACATTTACAGCGCAGTAACATGACTTACTTAGTACTAAATTATCTAAAGACGCTTTATTATTGTTTTTTTTTATGAGTGGTGGTTGAACGCTTTGCCTCGACTATTACGAAATTTCATTTCATCGAGTGGAAATCGAACCCACAACCTGTTACGATTCAGTCACACGCCCCTGTCTGCCTTGTGCCCCTGAGCCCCGAAAGGCCCCAATATTATTATTGTTCATTTCAATATATATTCTATAGCTACGTCAAGCACACGAGGCCAAGTAATTTTCATCTTAGACCAAGGGACGCCCTAATCAATTTCAATAATATTTATTACGGGGATTATGATAAAATCGGGTAGACGATAACGGGCGAAAAACAGCGGATTGTGCATTAAATTGAATAATTTTAGGAACGAGGGCTCAGGCAAATGAGATTGTGGATAGCGGGATGTGAGCGTTTGAAAAAATACCCTCGACTAATGAGATATTGGGGGAGGACCTGTGAATTATATGGGGAATTTTATAAAAAAAAGAACTAATGTTTTATTTGGCCATAACATTTTTAGAAGAAAAAAGAAAGATTATTTTAATAAAAACAATCTTAAAAAATATTAATATTTAAAATAATCTCTGCTTAATATTTTCTATAGCATCTCGCTTTATCTCCACCAGAGTAACCAGAAAGAACGGACCGCCAAAATCTACGGTAGGAGTGAAATTAGTGGGGGATGGAGCTATAAACAATATATTTAATGTGTAAATAAACAACCCCGGACTCAGTACGCATTAACTATACGTGATTGTTGAGGGTTCGAATACCATTCGGGAGAAAGTAAATTTAGAAAGAAAAAATTAAAACCATTTACAGAAAGTAAGTAAAGAAAGAAAATTTTTATTTAAATATAGAATATAGAAAGTAAGTAAAGAAAGAAAATTTTTATTTAAATTAAAACCATTTACAGCCTGCACCTTCATTTGTGTGGTATAAATGAAATATCGAGAAAATCCTTCTTAGTGCTCACTTATAATCTATCAGTCTCTGTAATGTTTATAAGAGTAGTAAAGCGTAGGTAAAGTACAGCGTTGAGTATCAGTTAAGGTATCAACTTTACATTTACTCTGTAACCCTGCTATGATAAAAAAACAACTATACCTGTTATTAGGTAAAAATATAGACTGTAAACATTCTAGGAAATCATATTAAAACTAACAACCATTGCTTTTAACATCCGTCTGTACTAGAATGTTATAAATTAAAGCCGAAAATATATTTTATTTATCTACAAAAATCGGTTATTTTTGAAGTGAGTAACCGCGACATTAACCACGGTTAGCGTAAACTTTGACGCGTCATTACCTCGTGCCCTACTATGTGTTAAATACATTGAGGAAATTATTATAATAATATATTCCTTTTATATATTATAATATACCTATGTTTTAGGATTCGACTTTCTAAAAAACTTAATATTTGGTGCAGAGAGTTAACAAATATAAGCCTTAGTAAATATAATTCAATTCGATATACTTTCCATTTCTTCCCTCTGGCAACAACAAAAAAAGCGGCATTAAGTTTCACCAAAATATGGCAGTGTGTGGAAACGAAGTGTCTTAACGTTTGATTCCCTGTCATATGCGGGGTAGCGCATGAAGCTATTGTTATTTTCAAATGTATTAAATAATAAAGAAACAACTAGTGTCGAGGCAAAGCGCGGCGATGAGTTCTACCACTCAACACGCAATGCTTCCAGAATTCGACAGAAAGTGGGGAACGGAGTATCTTAACACTAAGTTTCCTCTGCTTACCCTGCTGTGTGCGGGATACAGCGTGAAGCTATAAAAAAATAAAAAAATAAAAAAAAACTAGAAATAATACAAACATCGAGAAGCCGTAGTAAATTTCAGGATCCACATAATTATGTAGTAACCGTCCTAAAGAGTCTTTGTCATGTAAACGAAGCTTTACGACTGTAACGCGAGTTGTCGCTCCATTTGAGGGTCAAACGTTTTTTTAATTGTTTTAATAATTAGGAAGAGCTTTTATCGTTTCATTATATCTATTATGTGAGTTTAAGTTGCTTTGGAACGGTTATGTGTTCTTTTAGTGTTATTTTCAACGGTTATTTTCTTTTTAAATATACTTTTCCCCAATTTTCATTGGTGGCCTGTGCTCACTCCAAAAAATTTACTAACAAATAAGTCCTAACAATAAATTCAATAATAAATAATAAAATAATTACTTTTTTTAGAAAACATATAAAAATTAGAGGCCGTCCTGCTGCAGGAGCATATGGATGTGACTGTAAGGCGACAGTTGTAGGTTCGATCCCCACTCGAGGAAACGTAACTTAAATTTATATATCCGTTTCTTTGCTCTGGTATCGAAGCAAAAGCACGGCGTTGAATTCCACCTCTCAGCACGCATATCCTCCAGAATTCGGCGGAAAGTGGGGAACGGAGAGTCTTAACCACTATGTTCCCTCTGCCTATCAGGACAGCAGGCTGTGTGCCTGACATCGTGAAGCTGATATAAAAATTTGGACGTAGCGGGATTGAGCGGATTCAAACTTTTATAGATTTTCTATAAAAGTATTTTTCTTTATAACACTTGTAAATTGTAAAAAGTACGAAAATATATGTTCAAAGCAAAAGTCCAGGCCACCCCTGGTCATATTCTACCCCATGAAATATTTCTCAACACGCCCATGCTCTTCCCTAAAAGAGATTTAAATCCACGACCACCTTCCGATCAAGCATTGTCGATATTTATAAGGTGTATTTCCATCATAGATCATCAAAGTCATTCTTATCGAAATAATTTATGACAAAGAAACTCTGTCGCTTCTAAACATTACCATATTATCGCTTTCATGTAAATCAGTTCTCTTGAAGCGACTACTGAATTGTCTACAATGTTTAAACGTAAAATAAGATTGTTTTTAGTTATTTTTAAAAAGCTGTTTTTTTTATATTTTAATGTTTTAATTTACATTACTTTAGAATCGTTGTGTGAAGGATGACAAAATCCAATAAACAGCTACGTATTTTAGTCGTATCTACAAAAAAGCCTAACTATAAATTGAGACCAGTCGTGGCGCAGGTAGATTCGATCTCTTTCGAGGAAATGAAAATATTATTTTTTTATTTTCCTCTCTCTGGCTCTTGAGTTCGGCTACTCAACACGCAATACCTCCAGAATTCGGGAGAAAGTGGTTAAGTGTCTTAATGGAAGCGAAAGATCTGAATATAAGGTTGCCAGCTTCGTCTACCTATCCTGTGAGGGATTTGTGAGTTATAGTGAAGCTATAAAAAAATATTATACCAACCTATATTATATAGTATATCAACCTGATTACTAACACTGACCTTAAAACAGGTTATTAACAATCCTTCAAGTATAAAATTACTATATCATGTAAATAATTTATTACATAATTGCAAGTAGCATATTATATTTGTTTAACTACACGCTACGGTATGAGTCTTATACGAGTACTGTAGTGGCGCAGTAGGTCGATTAAGTATAAACGCGATGGTTGCAGGTTCCCTCCTCACTCGGAGGAACAATTGTATTTACATTATTTTTATATCTCAGCTCTAGATGAAACACTAGTACTAGGCTAGTTCCGCCAACCAAAAGAAAAGAGAAAAACGGAATGTCCTCACACTGAGTTCTCTCTACTTGTCCTGTTGAGGTGGAAAATGTAAAACTGCCTTTTAAATTCATTAAGGGATAGTTTTAAATTCATTAATTCTAGCTGAATGAAATCGGTATGTAGTAATTCGAATTTCACATTAAAAAATATGTTGCACTAAATTGTTAATTAATAAATGTTTAACAGAACTATTAATGTGTTTAAATTGAAAAGGAAACAAGAAACTCGTTAAAATTATGTAGAAATTATATAAAGTTTAAGTAGGGAGAAATTAAATTATAGTCTTCTTTTATCATATCACCTGCTTTCTCACCAATCATGATGGTGGGTATATTAGGGTTGCCACTCGTTGTCCTCGGCATAATCGATGCATCGACTATTCTTAGACCTTTTATGTTATGTACACGTAATCTTTCATCGACTACCCCATCAGGACCCATAGCACACGTACCCACGGGATGTAAAAGCGAAGTCACCGTATTCTTCACGTAACAGCGCCAATATTCATCCGAACCAAAGAGCAAACCTCTGCAACCTTTAACATTTAGCCTAACCACGTCAGCACCCACCTTTCTATAATGTGTCGTCCAAAGTACATTTAGCATATATTTAATTCCTTCAGTAAGAATGGTAATATCCTGCTTGTTTCGGAAATATCCCAATTCTATGATGGGTTTGTCAAAAGGATTAGTACTTTTTATTGAAACCTGCCCTCGTGATAAAGGATGAAGAAGAACAAGGTTTGTTGCATCAATTTCACGATATATATTCGCTTTGCTAAAAGAAAAGCATAAGTCTCTATCAAAGTTGGTAATACTTTGACAGCCATATAGTATAGCGGGAGAGGCAGTAGCACCTATGCGTATATTAGTAATTTGTATATGTGGTTTTGATCCATAACAAACGTCACAAGAAGTATTTACTCTTATCAAGCCAGATTGTATTGGTGTAGGATACGCGCTCAATTCAGTTGGCGCTAATAAATTTTGAATAGCTGTTTGGAAGCCTTTTTGCCCCTTAATATATAATAGAACAACACTATGGTCTTGTAGGTTCTGGCCTACAGGAAGGTCAGCTAACACGTTTATGTGATGTTCGTCCAAAATTTCTTGAGGCCCCACTCCTGACAACATTAAAAGTTTTGGCGAATCAATACTTCCCGCAGATAGAATAACTTCTTTATTGGCGTATACGTCAATTATTTTACCGGACTTAAGAAAAATCCTGACACCGTACGCTCGTTTTGAAAGTGGATCAATTAATATTTTCGTTACTCGTGCATATTTTGTAATAAACATATTTGTACGATCCTTAGCAGGCCTAAGATAAGCCTCAGCTGTACTTGATCTTCTTCCATCATAAAAAGTAAAATGAGGTGTGGAAGCGCCAAAATACTCTGGACCATTGTTTTCTAAAAGTCTTTTTATGCCTATTTCTTCATAAGAACTTAAAACTTCTTCATTTACCCTTTTAAAATATGGATTCACTTTTGGTCTAGATATGCCTACTGGACCAGATTGTGAATGTAAATAAGCGTTATACGGATTTTTAAATACCGTAGCATCTGTCATATGTTCGAGTTTTTTAAAGTAGTGAAGAACTGTCCCCCAGTCCCACCCTGGAGCTACAGTGTTCCAGTCGTCATAGTCTTCTGGGACGCCTCTTGCGTAAATCTCGTAATTTATAGACGATGATCCTCCGAGCATTTTCCCTCGTGTCATATATATGATGCCCCCAGGGTGCGCCTGCCCTATGCCTTCATCCAATTTAGCGTGATAATCCCAGTCATATTCTGTATGACCCATAGTTGCAAACAAACTGGGTATCTGCAATAAATAGTATTTATCTATTAATCTGCAATAAAAATATATTTTTCCTTTTGTTATTTTTTCATTTTGCTTACAAGGTACAATTATTTTTAATTATATAATTTTTTTTTCTAATCTCATGGTATATCCCACATATAGCAAGCAGAGGGAACCGCTAAAAAGACACTCTGTTCCCCATTTTCCGCCAAATTCTGAAGGCATTGCGTGTTCAATGGCGATGCTTAAAGCTGCGCTTTGCCTCGACTCCAATCGTCCACGGCCACGGCCAATCGTGGTGCAGTGGCACAAAGAATTACTGTAAACGCGACCACTTGTGGACTTAAGGGAATGAAATATCTAATTATTATTTTAATATCTTCAACGATTACTTACTTTTAAAAACATTAAATAATTATTCTAAATATATGTATGTATAACGGCAATTATTTTTTTTATAATAAGTAATGAATGTGTTAATTATAAATTTACCACACTAGCTAGCGGAGGATCTCCCCCTGCTTCCAGGAGAAGAATTTTCCAATGGTGAATTTCACTAAGTCTGGCCGCCACTGTAGCACCACCAGATCCTGCGCCTACCACTATAAAGTCAAATGTATCTCCATCTGAAAAACATTTCGTATTGTAAATCAATATAAATATAATTAAGATTGTCTAAGGCATAGCGTGTGAACGCGACGTTTATGAGTTCAATTCCTACTTGAGGGTATGAATTATATCTATATATATAAAATCGAAAAGTCACTCACTCATCACGAAATCTCAGAAGCTACATGTGCTAGGAATCTCAAATTTTGCATAGGAGTTACTTATAGGACGTANCCTCTCTACCTTGCCTTCTTCTTATAACCGTAAAATTGTATATGTCACCGGCTGTGCATTCAGTTTTGTATAGTATATAGTATCTAAGCACCTATATACTTAGGCAAAGTTTAAAATAAATAACATTTTAAACATTACTCGCACGTTTTAGGTATTCTATACATTATCTAAGTGTTGTCTAGAATACCGGTAACATACCATTTAACATAAGTGCATAATGAAAAATAAAGATATTTCCGTTGTTTTACATTGTATTTAGACACGACAAGAGCGCCATATCGGGGTCATTGCCACAGATGTCAATGTAATCGAACTACCAATTTAAATTATTCTAATGTTTTTATCCGCTCCGGCCTCATCCTATTGACCTGAATACATACATAGGTATTATCAGTTGGTACGTATCATATATATTTTTAAATATTTATATAGTTTTGGTAGGTATGACTTGCGAATAAACTTTGCCTTGTTGATGATTGATGTTGTTATAGCCATATTGAGAAACATTATTCAGATCATAGATAGATGAAAAGTGTGCTGCGAATAGGTTACAGATATTTTGACCTCCTGACACATTGATAATATCATTATTCATTTCAGCTGGATTTGAGTTGGTGATATTTTGTTTTTTACCTTTTAAGAATGACCAGAAAATTTTACTATTTGAAGTTATTTGCTCTTCAGTAAAATTAATATAGGAGTTATAACACTGTAAAGATAGTTTATGACATATTTTCTCTAAGATTATTAAGATTACCTTGTCCATTGTATTTTTATACTTTTTATATCTTGGCCTAACGATTTCTTTTTCCCTGATACGTTTAATTAGGGTTTTAGTAAAACCAAGGAGCATGTTTTAAATTTTGTGTAATTGATTTCTTTGGTATACCAATATCTATATATAGAGATTCATTGATTCGTATATCACATATAAAACATCCACCATCTCATTAACGCTCATACAAGTGGAGAACTTATGGTCCCAGTTCATGGCCGAAAGGTATTTATTAATTGCTTGATAATTAGATTTTGCGTAAACGTATGTAAGACTAGAACTATTAAAATTCAATGATGGAGCTATTTTCTTTTTAAACATACTTAAACAGACTAATAGAGGGGGATGCAATGGATCAATTCGGATTAGTTCACTAGGGGAAAGTTCAACTGAGACTTGGGGATAATCTTTGCTACACAAGACAAGATCCAAAAGTTTACTACTACTATTTTCTACTTGATTAAATTGACCGAAATTATTTAAAGAACTGAAATCCAAAAATATTTTTGCAACATACGTTCTCCAACGTGGTTGCTATCGGCTAAGTTCCAATCAATACAACTCAAATTAAAATCACCGATAACGAGTACACCAGAAGTAATTGTTTCTACCATGTTATTAAAATTATTTACAAAATTATCTATCACTTCTTCATTGACTGGCGGAGGAATATAGGCTGCACAAATAGCCAGTTTTTCATTTTTATTTAGTTCTAAAGTAACCCATAGATCTTCGCATGGACTGCTCCTCTGGTTTATTCGGTTAGAAATAATTTGGTTGGATACTGCCACCAATACTCCTCCACCATTCAATTTCTTGGAGTTTACTACATCACGATCTCTTCTATAGACATTATAATTTGTACCAAAAATTTCTGAATCATAAATACCAGTGCACAACCATTAATTTACTACAAAAATAGAACATAGTAGACCGACGTTTTTCTTTAATGTAGTTCGATTTAATAAATTCACAAGATTTTATAAAGAAATTCTATTAAAAGCGATGTTATTGCGAGCTAGCGGCATAAACATTTTTTTTCTATTAAAACATTAATACAAAACTTTAGATATGTTTCATACCTTTCAGAGGATAAGAAGCAGGCCATCCTACCGGCGAGATCGCGTTTGAAATAGCAAGCAGTTGAAGCAGCCACCGCAGCCAGGGGGAGTCCCGGGCCGTTTGAATACAGCCAAGGAAATTATTGATGAATACATTCAAATTTAACATTTTGAACACTAAATTTATTTAGTTAATTCAAGTTAAATGCATACAGTTTAGTGGAAATATATAGTGCACTAAAAAATAAAGGTAATCGCAACACAATTGAAGCATAACATCGCTTGTAAACAATTAAAGTAATAATTTTATAATTGAGAATTAATACTACACGCAAAGACCGCGACTCTTCAACTAGTGTTATAAGATAAAGCCGGTATTCTACGTTTAAAGAAATTTCAAGGTAAAATAATGTTGTACTTTTTAACCCAAATTAGGTTCGATACAATGAAACTAGTTCTTAAATAATGACTTTATAGAGCACACTCGTTAAAAAATGCAGTTCGAATTACTTAACTTCAAAGTACCGTTAATTTACGCGTAAGTAAACTATTACTTGAACTAACAACCTCCTTATAGTTTGACAATTCCAATTGTGCTACAAAATTGTTTCGAAAATTATTAGTATTTATCTATTTGGCGAGCAATATCTTCTTTAGATATCCACAAGTCGAGCGGGCCGGATGGAACCTCTTTAGTGCTCCGTTCAAGTGCTCCTGAGCTGACACTAATGCTAACGCATTTTTGACGGCACCCTTACTCTGTGGGCCTAGCCCCTGATCAGGGGAAGAGCGCTCACATCTACCCCATTCCGAAAAAAGCGAGATCCATCTAACAATAAGCCTATCCTACCTACCTTCCTGCACTCTAAAGTGATGGAGAACACGAAAAATTGCCATCTCTCGGTTTACCTGGAGAGTGTATTATTTAATTTAAATTTAATAAGTTACTTGCAAACACATTGTAGTACATTTTTTTTATAGTACAGTCGGTTAAAGTTGGGTGTACTAAATATTTTGAATTTAATGTTTGGCAAAAACACGGCATTTTATTGAAAACCGATGCAGGTATGTTTCAATCTTAAACTGTAATTCACAGAAGGGTTACTCAT
>JAKRZM010000727.1:574807-643616 GCA_036379175.1 Heliconius cydno galanthus
ACTATAAAAAAAATGTACTACACTGTTTTTGCAAGTAACTTTAAAAGTTGGCGCATTTAATCTGGATTCCGAAATGGTACGATACTTGCTGGATTACTTCTTTGTTGAAGAGAGAAAAATCTAAATACACGATAATCGGGATGACGTTCAACGTTTTGGTATCTTTTCCGATACATTCTAGCTGCAGCATTAGCATTACATAACCATTCTCCATGAATGAAATGCATATCAGCAATGTGTCAAAGACCGAGTATATGGCCTGCCAGATCGCGGACTCGAGCACTATCCTTATAGGTCCTTGGTCAGCCCCTAAGTCGAAAAAGTTCAGGTATCTTAGATCCGTCATTCACGAGTCTGGAGGCATATATCACGATCTCCATGGTCGGATAAGCGTTGCCTGGGCTAAGTGGCGGGAGGTCACTGGTGTGGTCTGTGATCGCAGGATACCGCCCAAACCTTTTTCGACTTAGGGGCTGAACATTACAGAAAAAAAAAATGAAAAAAGAGTAATATTTGTAGTCTTAGGACTTGAAAAATCATCACAGGGTGTCGGTTTTTCCGATATTTTTTTAAATCAATATAATATGGAAAATACATGACACAGATTTTTTTTTATATTTTTCTCATAACTGTCACGACTTGGTCTATCACCTGTTTTCGTTTTATCGTTGACTCCTGGGACACCCTGTATATATCCACTATATATCCAATGCTAAAATAGTAGTCAAATATTTATTTCGAAAGAGATTTAAATAGATCTCTAGATATATCTAGATAAATTTATTTAGAATTCGAAACGTAGCGAACACAATTATATTTATTCAGACATTCGCATTTTATGCACACATTGCATACTACAATATTATACTTAATGAAATTTTATTTTTTGCTCATATTCACTTATTTTTATAATATTTCAATTAATATGCAAGGTTAGATCTTAGTGACCTTCTAAGATACGATTAATTATTTATAAATTTTAAGCTTTACCGTAAAAAATAATTATGTTTAACCATGTTTATATTTTTGCACAAGAATTTATTTTTTTATATACGAGTATACATATTTTAGTATTCATATTGTTTTTATATCGTAGATGTAACTGAAATGTCGTCATCACCTATAGATTAATGTGGTTGCACTCTGTACTTATTATTTTTAAGATTGTAGTAATCTTTTTTTCTATAATTAGATGTTGATTTAAATATTTTGTTTAATTTGGAATTTTCAATTCATCCTAAGATATTTTTTTAGTTTCACCTTATATCCCATATATCTTACTTTTAGGTTTCTTGCTACGTATTCTGCCAGAGTATGCAAAGGAAACCTAGTGTTATGACACTCTATTTCACATTCTATTTCAATTCTGCACAATTAAATATTGTGGCGGATCCCGACTCTATGCTTGCATCTTGTTACCATAGTTCTGAACGAGAAATTTAAAATAATTCTTTTTTTTTATTGTAGATAGGCAAGCATTCGTCCGCTATCTCATCTGGTGGTAACTGACGATGCGAACGATGGTGGAGCATACTTACCTAGGTAGTGCCGATTCACTCGTTCTTTAAAGAGTGCCAGGTTATACTTGTCGGTGAAAAGTTCAGCAGGCAGGGAGTTCCACTCCTTAGCCGCTCGTTCGCATTAGGAAAGTGGAGGCAAAGCGCTGCGTAATTCATTCACCCGAGTATGAATTGAACCCACAGAATTGGACAGATGTTTATTTTCGTAATCTGGATATCCTCCATTAATATTTGTATGATTCAAGCGGGTGAAGCCGCGACAGTCCACTAGTACGCTTATAAAAATCCTACTTGATGCAAAAAATAAATTTTTCTTTTACATTTACTTCAAGTACTTCTTCATTTTTTTGCATTTATTCAGGCAAGAGTTTCTAAATATTTTTAATAGGGCAGTGACATTAAATACTAAATAATAAAGTAACGAGGCAGAGCGTGGCGTTGAGTTCCGCCATTCCAAATGCAATGCCTTGGAGAAAAGTTGGGAACGAAAATGTCTTAATGAAAACAGAATGACTACCTATTGTTAAGACACTCCGTTCAAAAGGTAAAAAATAAATTGTTTACACAAAACATTAAACATTACCTTTCAGAGGATAAGAGGCGGGCCATCCTACCGGCGAGATCGCGTGTGAAATAGCCAGCAACTGAAGCAGCCACCGCAGCCAGGGGGAGTCCCGGGCCGTTTGAATACAGCCAAGGAAATTATTTATAAATACATTCAAGTTTAACATTTTTAACACTAAAAATATTAATTTTGACTGAAAGAAAGTTACGAAAACTACACTATTTTTGTCACACTTAAATTATAGTGATACATCGATCTTCTTCAATTGACACTTTTCTTAATTGTTTCTTAATGATTTTTTAATGGAAGGATTTTTTTAATTCAACTTGAATTCATATACTTATGTTGTTTGAAGAAATAGTGGAATTAATCGAAACGTAAAAAAACATCACAATAGTTAAAGTATAAATGTTACTATAATAATTTGAAAAATAATCTATAATAACACTATATGTACATAAAGACCACGATCTTTCTTCCGCTAGTGTTATAAACTAAAGTCTGTGTTTTACGTTTTAAAAAATTTCAAGGCAAAATAATGTTGTAATGTTTTATCCAAATTAGGTTTGCATAATATATATGATGAAACTAGTTCTTATATACTATGACTTTTTATTTATAAAATCTATGTATGTATTTTTTGATCTCCTTATTATTAAGTACATAAATTTTGACCAATAATTATGAAACTAAAACAAACAACTTTTGATCTATTACTTACTCGTAACTCTGCCGTCGTCGTTACGAAAAAGGGCACAAATAACATTTTGTAAATATCGAGAAAACGGATTTTTGATTTTGTTGAAAAAAACGGCCAAAAACATTGCTTTCGAAAATGTGCAAATGTAAATACTGGTATTTATATAGTAAGTATAAGACCATGGCATTGTAAAGATCTATTTTTAATGTGTATTTAATTAAAAATGTGTAATTAATTATTGTAATTAATTAGTTAATTTTTTCAACTTAACGTAAAAAATTAGGTAAATTCTGAAATATTACGATTTAAATTCACATTTGGTTATCCAAATCCGCCTTTTCTTTGTAAAACCTTTGTGTACCAATATGATAGGACACTTTTAATCAATTATGCCTTCTCATTGTAATATAATTAGTTAAATATTAGATATTAAATACTTTTAATATCTAATATTTAACTACATAAGTAATTGTCAGTATCATGACTGCTTTTATAAAAAAGTAAATTAGATCCTCTACGACAATTTGCTTGCGGGTGGCATTTTTTTATTTTAAATATCACACCTAATTTGGATAAAACATTACAACATTATTTTGCCTTGAAATTTCTTAAAACGTAAAACACAGGCTTTAGTTACTTAAATATCGAAAAGCAGTCTTCAAAATCATAAAAATCTTGAACGTCCATCTTCTTAACTATAGTGCGAGAGCGAGCGAGTATCACATACAGCTTTACAGAAGTCTTCTAAGTCATAGATACGCTTTTTTGTTTTTAAACATCTTTCCACCCTGTGGTGGAATAGTTTCAAAGTTGATCTCTGCAGAGTTTACTAAATATACTTAATACGAAAAAAGTGTCCAGTTTTTATTTTGTCTCGATTTTGTATAAAAAGGCCCTAAAACAACTAGCAACATGCTCTTTTTTTCTACCAGATACCGCTTCATGCCTGCATAAGTGTGACACAGTGCATGTATATGTTTGTCACCAATAGGCACAACACTTTAGTTTTAGTTTTAAATTGCTCCATTCGAGGTAGCATTATAACTTTTTCTAAATCTGCGGCAAAAATTAGTGTCAGTGTACAGGGAATTACGCCAGTTGTGATAACTGGCGTAATTCCCTGTACACCTCTCCTCCCTCACTTAATTTTTGTTCACTTTTTTAGTAGTAAAGACATGAAAATAGTAAACGATACTATCGCAACTTAACATGCGATCGATAGTTCACAATAATCGATCGATCGATCGATTTCCTAGAAAATCAATAGTATCGATGCTATCGATAGCATCGGCAGTATTGCATTTGTCCGATAGTATTGTACCCTTTTGAACTATCGATAGTTTCGATACGATCTATTTAATCGATACTATCGATTAAAATATTGATAGTCCCACTATCGGACAACTATCGATAGACTATCGATAGCCTATCGATAGTCCACTATCGATCGGCAACACTAATATCATCTTCATAGTTGACATTTGACATTTGAAAGTTTCCTAGATTATGGTTCGCGCCACTCCAGTGCTATGGCCAACTTTTATAATTAATTATTTTTATTAAATATTGCAAAATACCAGATAAATAAGAGATTTTAAAATCTTCAAGAGAAGTGTCATCTATACAAAAATGGAACATGAAGATATTGCTGAATTAACTTTAAAAAGGTTAAATTACTAGCTTATTTTTTAAATTAAGGTGCCGAAACATTCACACGCGTATATAACATGTTAATAAACTTTGTTGTAATATTTCACCGCCATAATATAACTTTAAGATTAAACTAAAATATAAATAAATGTATATTATACATAAATAAATTGCTTAATTTATTTAAGATTTCAAAACCAGAATAAGGAACAAGAGAAAAGAAATGATTACATTGGTTGGACCGATTATTTTATGGCGATGGCATTTCTAGCTGCGAAACGGAGCAAAGATCCAAATTTCCAAGTTGGAGCTTGTATTGTTAATAAAGAAAATGTTATAGTTGGGATTGGGTAAGGTAGAATTTTTATACATGTAAATTTAATAACATGTAATTTTGAAAGCATTCACATATGATGCACTATTAAATGCTGCTACTCAACACACAATCACTCAAACAAAAGCAAAACTGGACAATGAAGTATTTTGACTTAAATCCAACTATATGGAGTAAATTGAAAATAATATTTCTTTAGGTACAATGGTATGCCAAGAGGATGCAATGATGATGTATTTCCATGGGGCAAAAATTCTCCATCACCTCTAAACAACAAATTACTTTATGGTAATTTATTTTTTTTATTTAAACTATTGTGAAGACAACATCAGACCATCATGAGGCAGGGACATAAGTGTGCAACTATAAAAAAGTTTTTTTTATAGTTTTGCTTTGCTTTTTTGCAACATTTTGCTTTGTGTTCAATCTTCTCTTGTGAAGTCTTGAATTCTGGAGGCATTGTGTGTTGAGTATGGGAATTCTGCCACACTTTGCCTCAACATCAATGCAAAGAAATTGAAATATAAATTTAAATAAATATTTCATTATCTCGAGAGGGTATCAAACCCACAATTGTTGCATCTGTCACACCCTTGTGTTGTCGTGCCTTGTTTCACACAGGTTTTCTGATTTCAATGAAACTAAATTTTAAGTTTACCAAAATGTAATAGTAAAATATTTAAATTCATCGTGTATCAGAGGCAGGCAGAGGGAACCTAGTGATAAGACACTCTTTTCTCCACTTTCCACAAAATCTGGAGGCATTGCTTGTAGAATGGCAAAATTCAAGAGTGAATACTGCATTTAAATTGATTTAGCTGTTTCTGAGATTACAATTGAAATATTTGTTTGGGTTCTATTACATTAATAAATGTGCCTAATAATTTTCTCACAGGGAACAAACATAAAAGACTTAGTTTTATTATATTTATAGATAGACTTTCTTCTATTTCAGTATGCCATGCAGAAATGAATGCAATAACAAACAAAAACACAGGTGATGTTAAAGGCTGTACAATATATGTGGGCCTATTCCCATGTAACGAATGTGCTAAAATAATTATACAGTCAGGAATAAAGGAAGTTGTGTATGTATCTGATAAAAAATCTCACAAGTCAAAGTACATAGCTTCAAAAGTTATGTTTAAAGCAGCTGGGGTGAAATATTGGTTAGTATATTCCTGTAGTCCTGGTTGAGATTGATTATTTTAAATCCAAAATATAGATCTTTGACTAACTTGTAGTTTGTTAAAATTCACTGTACGTACAATGAAACAATTAACATATTCTATTATACTTTTTAAAAAACATATATAAAAAATTGAATACAGGAACCAGAAAAAGGGTTGCGAGTTCAAAGCCCCCTGCATTATTTTTATGTTTTTTAAAAAGTGTTAACTTAAAAATTGACAAAAATCTTGTCATAATTTATACTAATCAACATAGTCTTCCTATATAAATGGACTAACCAACTTGATAACATTTTACTTTTTTTTTTTAATTTTTTGTACTTATTTAGAGTTCCTCACTTTGGTAAGACAAGGTGTGGTGCTGGGTTGTATATTAGATGTTATTATTTTAAGGGCTATTTATTTAGTTCCACTATTGTTGTCTTGTTAAGGATGTATTTACTAAAAAAATAAAAGTACCTTTTTTATATATTTAACTTGTTGAGGTCAAAATTGTAACTTGTCATTACTGAAGTGTAGTTTTACTTTTAGTTTGATAATTCTTGTGTCTTTTTTAGCCCTCTTGTGTACAAATAATATCTGTAAACATCAATACAAGAATGCTATATCATATATTTACAATGCAAAAATCAATAAACTCCACTTTTAAAATAAAAGTACAAAGGAAAAATACTTAGTAGAGCCAACTTTTTATATTAATTAAATGTCCCCAAAAATTTTTTTGGTCACTAAACTATTTATTTCAGAGTCTACTTTGATTAACTTCATACTGTAGTGCATTTGTTCCAACAATACAATCAAATGCAATCGCAACTATGAAATAACTCACCCGAAAAAAAATTGTTACAGGCAATATGTACCAAAGAATAAGATAATAGAAATAAACTTCTTAGAAAACGATGATGATTTGGACACTAGCAACACTACAATTAACCAAGACTTGGAAACTAGCTTTAATTCAATTAAACTATCTGACTGACAGTATATATTTTGTACTGACAATATATTTATAATAGTAAAATTATGACAATAATAATTTATTTAGGTAATATAAATAAAACAGAGGGTGTAAATAAATTTGTAAAATAAAGTTTTATTACGTTATGTACAAGATGATGGGTACAAAATACTCCGATCACACCAAAACAAACAAAATCAATTGTTTTCCATCAACATATGAGAACTTGTCGCTGACACACTGATTGACAGCCTTTAATACTATATATATTATTATATATGTATATGTATGGAACATAACAGTCAACATTAATGAAATCACTTAATTATTTAAGAATTGTATTTCTTTTTAAACATATACAAAAATTAAAATTAAATGAGTGTTTTATTCAATCTTTTCATTAAATCCATCTTAATTAATGAGATGTAAGAGTTATATTAAAATTTATAAAACAAAAATGCCACCATAGTAATGATAAAAAGTTTAATATCATGGCCTGGAAGTTCAGTCAAAATATTTCAGTTTCGGAAACAAAAACATAAAATTTTGCATATTCAATAATAATTATTATTGTCCATCCTTTACAATATGTACAAATAAAATGAAACAAGGAGAACTGTCATTTCTGTGTGTTAACTTTCCATACATCCAGTAATTACCAAAGGACAAAAACAAAGATTTATCTAATGTAATTGATATTGTACAGTAAAATCTTAACAATATAATTATTTACAATGCGTACCTCAGTATGTCAATATTGCGTGAGGTCCGAAGCGACACATTTTTACACAAAAAAACCAGCCATTTATTACAAATTAATTATTTGAATAATATTGAACACTTGAGGCTTCATTGAACTTCTTGTATATCTTCAATCTATTTGATAAATGGCTACATATTATTAGTTAATAGGATGTACCAAAGTTAAATTTACAAACCCTTTGTCACAGGAAAAATTTATACTACAAAATCTAAACAAAGTTATAATTTCGGTATTACAAAATTAAGTAATGATTTTATTGTTGAAAAATCATCAATAGTTTCAAATTAATATTTCCATTCAAAATTTTTATTCTCAAGAAATGATTTTATAAAAATGTGACAAAAATATTGTTACTTAAATTTTAATAAATTATTGATTAAGAATTAAGTATCCATATATAAATAAATTAACTTAAAACCTCAGATTACTTCCTGTAACAAATGAACTATCGAAACTAAACTCATAACGGCTGAAGCGATTAAAAATGAATGGGACTTACAATCTAAATTTGAGGAACATTTTTAATCAACCATCCTGTCTATGGCCGATTTCCTTTGGAGAATGAATATAATGTAATAATTATATGTATATTGGTCAATATACAATTCAGTATTGCCACTATTAGAAATTATTAAATCGATTCGTTATTGCTACAAAGAATTTCTTATTACAATGTTAATAAAAAAAACTAATATGGAGTTTAAAAAAAATACATAAGAATAAATACATTATGCCTTTGCAAGTCATATAGAAACTATATTAAAAAAACCACAAATTTCCTTACAAATTTTCAAACTGGCCAATAATTTGTGACTGATATGAAGTAACACCAAAACCTTATTTTATGTTAATTGTCAATGTAATGCTTTTACACTAACTCATTTAAAATAGTTACTATCTGTAGTTATAAACATTCATCTTTCGTTTCTTTATCTTCACGGTAGGTTGTGGGGACCTAGGGTTGTGGTAGTTCCCCACATATCGTTTGTACATTTCTTATTGAGTGGCGGAACTCAAAGCAGCGCTTTATCTCATTGCTGGAGCGAGAAAATGATAATCATTAATTTCCCTGAGTGGGAATAAAACCCACAACTGTCGTATTACTGTCACGCGCCACCGAACTGTGGAATGGCCTACCCACGGCAGTGTTTCCAGGTCGGTACAATATGGGTACCTTCAAAATGCGCTTCTATGTCCACCTCAAAGACCGGCAACGCACCTATAGCCGCTCTGGTGTTGCACGGGGTCGTGGGCGGCGATGATCACCATCAGGTGACCCGAACGCTCGTTTGTCTTGTCCTTTTTCCATAAAAAAAAAGAACGCAGTGTCGCTGAGGCCTTGACCATCTCTTTTGTAATATAAAATAATTTGCCATTTATTTAGACCAATATCAGTCATTTTTACAATCTTGTACTATTAAGCTAAATATCTACCTTTAATATTTTTTAGAAGAAAAAAATACCAATTCATATGTATTAATAAACAAAATTATTAATCAAATTTAATTTAAGATATATAATTAGTACTTTAAGGCACTTCTGAGCCTACTTTTTCTAAATCAGTTTCAAACGGATGATTGAAATTAATTTATCTAAAGAAAATTAAAACAACAAAAAATAGAAAAATGTTTATAACCACAGATTATATGGATTAAAATGATAACTAACTTTCAACGTTATATATGCACAGATTATCTAATATCAAAACATGAAAACCGAATAATTCCGTTTTACATTTCGCTTTAACCTATCCAATTTTAGATGCACTTTAGATTTAACAAAAAAAAATCACAATAATAAACCAAGCAATAATTTACAAGTTTCAATAAGGGTTCGGGGTCTCCTGACTGAGCCAAAGTGCTAAAAGTCTAAACCAATGTTTAGACTTCTTCGGGTTTGAAGGCGATGGCGTAAGGGAACTTCGTACGGCAAGCTTCTATGTAATCTTCTATTTCCTTCTCGCAAGAACCAAAATCTCCGTCGCGGAGACTGTCTAAAACTTCTACACAACCCTGTAATATAACATTTGCAATAGATTATTATTTGTATATACGATAAATATTTTAAAAGAAAATGAAAAAAAAAAAAAATAAAAAAGGTAAAATCGATATAATTTAATTTTTTGGTAATGTAAAAAATATTCATTTATTTGACAACATTAGGTATCAGTTAAATAGCCTATTGTTAACGGTGTCATTTCGTGTAGAGGTAGGTATGTACAAAAACGTAGTTCTTTAATAGTTTTTTAAATTTTTAACCGTCGCGTTAAATCGTTGTTAAATGTTAAATCTAAATACAAACTTCGTTGAGATGGAAACATAAAGAAATGACTACAAATAAATATAGAAATTGTATCTATATAGTCATATAAGTGTAGATTTAAGTTTTAAGTAATGTTTCAATTATAAATTAAATCTAAACTGTGCTATACTGGTGTCACCTGTCAACAACTATTTCATATATTTAACGATGTTACATATGTCACGGTCATCATAGCGCATCACTGGCACAGCATCTGATTGTAAACGTTACGGTTGTGGATTCGGTACGATTTCGGGGTGCACCACTCAACGTGCAATGTCTCTAATGATCGGGCAGTATGCGATGAAAGTAAGTTAGTTAGCTAGTTTCCTTTACCTATTCTGCTATATGCATTTTGTAAGTATATCGCGTAAAACTAAATCAAATCAAAACAGTGGTTATTCAATGAGACCTTTACAAGGACTTTTTAACCGCCTGCTACCAAGCTAGCAACAGCTGGAAGGGTAAATATGATACAAATGAACATACCTGTATAGACACATCGGGAAGGTCGAGCCTTGTGGCCAGCGCGAGTGCGTCCCCGCGGCGCGCCGGCAGCACGCGCAGCAGCGCGCGCGCCCCCCACAGCGCTGAACACTGTGAGCGCTCGGCCGCGGGGCTCGCAGCGTACTGCTCCGCTATGCACTGCGCTGTACGCCCGCCGAACATCTGGGAATATAAACAATGTACAATTTATACGAGGCAAAAGTTTATACGACTGTTACTAATAAAAGTTCACAATTTTGTATTCGAATCACAATGCATTCGTTTTTATGTAGCAATGTGAAATTAGTACGGAACTAACCGGCCCAGTCTCCGTGTCGATGACAGCCGCCACGCTTGCGTTCAACTCCGCCTGCTTGTCCTGAAGCCAGCTCCGGAACCGGATGAGGCAGTCGTGGAGGTGCTCGTGGCGGCTATCGAGACGCCACGCGCGCTTTATACTTTGGAGCATTAGGAGGGGTTTTTCTGTGAATATAGAAGAAGAAGAATTCTAGTTGTTTTGTAAATATATACTTAAAGCCAGCATCAAGATTAAATAGTTTGTATTTAAAGCCTTCATGGCGCAGCGGCAAAGCATATGTGTTGTGGATTTGGTTCCCACTCGTAAGAACAAATTATATTAATTTCCCGGCTCTCGGATCAAGAAAAATCGACTCTTTGGGTTTCATGAACCAAAAATCTCTCGAACAGCTGGTGCATGTTAGCACTAGTTATATTTTCAAATATAGATGTCCTTATCTAGTATTAAGTCCAGGCACTAGTAATTAATAATATATATAAATATAGTATATTTACATATATTATATATCACTTTATATTAGCTAATTTACCTTTTCTATAGTATATTTCGAAGGCCATTAAGTGAGTATCTATTCTGTCCGCGGCGAGCATTCTCAAAGGCTGTAAAAACTTCAGTGCCTGTTCTAATGGGTCCTCCACCTGAAAATTAAACAAAGATATACTACACTAAATATACTTTAGTAGTTCTTAATAAATTGATAGTTACACGTTAATGTATGAAGATAAAACTTCAATTAAATTTTTGATTCCATTTTTACCAATACATATTTTGTAGTTTCGGGTAGTCCATGATCACGAGTAGGCATCGAATTACTACATACATTAACCTATTATAAGTATTTAATATATATTTTTAACATTTTAATAATATTCTATAGCATACATTAAAGAAAACTTTTAATTCTTTAAATCCTACGAATCATAATTGATGGCAGAATAACGTAACATAACAAAATCATAATACTATGTTCACTATTATATCATTATGTGTGACAGACTAGCGCCTCGAGACACTCTCATGAGATAGATCCCCAGAAACGTTTATAAGAAACTCGTATTGTCAAGTAAAAGTGGGTTACATTCATCTCCATTATTACTAAACAGATACAGTAAAAATATAGACACTCGCTACGCCTTATTTTATTGACTTTTTTGATATTTCTATCAATAAATTTTTTTTTATAATTTATGTACATATTGTAAATTATTTGAATATATTGGTGGTGCAGTATAAAAACTTCTGGCAATAAACGCTATGATTGTAGGTCCGATTAAATTTTGGAGGAATAAATATTTTAATTTCCCTGGTCTTGACACTAGGTTCTCCTTTCCCACCTTTTTTAATACTAATTCAACACTTAGATTCATTCAGAAAAAAGTTAAGCTAGTAATTTTTTGTCTTAGTTTCTTAAAAGTTCTATACAAACTTTGCCTTATAAAAATAAGTTTGTTGTTTTGGTGTTTTTTTTTATGGTAGTCCACATTGTTAAAGAAAGCGAGGAAACGTTCTAAGATTAAATAACTCAAATTATGTTATTTTGCATATATTTAACTACGTTATAATTTTTATACATTTCGCTTAAAAAGTAATATTCAGCTATTACAGAAAAGGCAACTAAATTAAACCTACCCTTGCCAACTTATCCGGGATAAGTTCATCTAACTGTGGCGCTTCAGGGTCACCTTGTTCCTGCTGCTGCCGCGCTTTGTGGTGCTGTTCGCGTTTCACCTGCAACGTAATCAATTCTAAATGTCACTAAGTCCCATTAAATACAAATTCGTCCAATCCTGCTGTATATTTAAATATTAATTATTCGATATTGACATAATACTAAACAACTTTATCCATTAACATATTATAAATATTAAATTCCTTACGACTTATCTTAAGATAATTAAGATTTTATTTCTTCAATATATCATATTATAAATATAAGTAATCTTGATAATATTAACTATAACAAGTTACCTGAACCTGTGCTTGCAAGGCGCTTTCCTGTTCGGCTTTACGTTTCGCTTTCCTCTGTTTGTTTCTAAGTTTCTTTAATTCGGATGGCGCGAGATTCTCTGCAAATAAAAAAAACACATACATTACGTTACATTTTTTTATTATATGATTAATACATGTATAATACTATCTATACGCCTACCAATATTTGTGAAAACATATTCCAACTATTATTAATTGTTTAAAATGTAAACATTTCCTTCAATGGAATTTATTCCAGAACCAAGAATAGTCGGCATAACTTCCACAAATTTAAGTCTGTGCAAACAAACAAAACGATCCACATCTTCAACACGCACTTTGCCTTTTGATTACAATAATTTACGCGGAAAACGTATAATTTACATTACAACTAACTACATGAATAAAATACACTATCAACGAGATTTATATCCAACAGATGAGGATTTAGACCGAGTTTATTCCAACATTCAATTACATGCGATAATTGTCAACAATTTGCATTCTCATTAACCGCCACCTATATATGTAGAATCAAGGTTTTTTGCCAATAATTGAAATAGGCAAATATTATGGCAGTCGGCTCATAAAAATAAATCCTGATGTAATTCTTATATGTCTTGGACGAAATTCAAACAGCGTTTTTTTTTTATTGTGCCAAACTAACGTGTTATGAATTTATGCAAGTTGTTAAGCAGATTATTAAAAATGTAGATGTACCACCGTACATCACCATTTATCTATTATTTTTATTTAAACCAAATCTAAAGATATTTGACGAGCCTTTTTTTTAAATCACATTTGTTAAGACGTCATTTGAGTTTATTATTCAAATTCAAAAAATAAAAATAAAAGTAAACAAGTAGTAATTATTCTTAATTCGAGTACATCCGGCTGCCAAAGTTGAAGACTCGAAGCTGCGTGGACGTAGACGCAAAGCAAAGGTGACATCAGATCCGGTCGGCTGCGATTGAGGTGGAGCGCAAGGAGTCGTGACTGGACTGTCACATGAGGACGCACGGCTCTGATGATAATGATGTTCGCCGTGATTAATTAATATATGTCAACTTTGTTTATTTTTAATATAAATTACGTAATACTGTAGAAGTATATTGAATACAACACAAAATGTTATGTTTGTACATATATTTTTTTAATCTAATCAAATCAAAATTATATCAAATTATGTATATCAAAATTATAAAATACGAATCCGTCAAAGTGCAACTTAATGGAATGGTAATAGACGTTTAAGAGCAATAAAAAAATAATTGGACCGAATCCGAGCGGTGATAAGAAATATTGGATAAATTTATTACTCTTATAAACGTGAACCAATTTGCGTTTAAAATATTATTTGAATCGAATATTGTAACTAAGCTCCAAAAAAAGAAATAGCTATTTAAAATATTTTTTTATGAAACTTCCAAATATTTAGTAAAGATTTTTATACATGTTATAAGTAATACATGAAAGAGAATAGTTATTCAAATTATTATACCCAAAAACATCTAAAAACTTATGTTATAGACATAATCATACAAAGTTGTACAACATCGCACAAACAAACATGCGCACGCGCACGCGCACGCCGATGCTTAGCACGACCCGCGACGCCACGCCGGTGTTTTGCAAACACAATGGATCGTTGGATTTAATTAAGGTCACTGACCATTGTAGAAATAACATGATGTTAATAACACAAATATTTTTGACAATACCACTAATACTAAAATAAGTATATAATGACAAAATGATAAAGTGAATTACTAAATGATAATTATAACAAATCTTATTAATATTATAAGTGTGAAAGTTTGTTAGGATGAATGTTTGTTTTACTGTAACATATAAACTACATAACGGATTCATATGAAACTTCACAATAATGTAGCTTATACGTCAGAATATGACATAGGCTACTATTTAAGTAAAAGTTTTGTATGATTGGGCTAAAATATAACAATAAATTAAACGCGTGGGCCACTGGTATTATATAAATTTAGCTATTAAAAAACTGCTTCTTTTAGCATTACACTATCCACGTATTTTTTAAAATAAAAAATACTAATTGTGTGACACATAGTACGTACTTTATACTGTAATACTAATCGAATCCTCCATTGCTAACATGATTGACATAATATAATTTAAATTACATTAAACTTTGTTGTTTCAATAATTATTCCCTAAGTAAAAATAACTTAAACGCCTAAACATACACCTAAATATTTATACTATTATAACTACACACTAGTAGATATGGTTACGATAAACACTGTCGAAACTGCATGAGTGCACCATAGTTCACGAATCAATTGCGGTCACGTTTATGAAACTATATGTAGCCTAATTAGAGGTTTCGACGTGATTTACGTTTGCTGTACAAAATTTTCACACTGGAAATATGTTTATTTTTGAGCTTCACGCTTTATCACGCAAGCAGCATAAACAGAAGGAAACTAGTGTTGAGACACTTCGTCCCCGCAATTTCATGGAGTTGTTGTGTGCAAGAAAATAAATATTGTAATATAATTTCTATTCACTACGAAAAGCTGTATATTACAGTAAATAAGCTTGTTAAAATGAAGTAATCGACATAATGACGATTCGAGTAATAAACAACTTCGTTTTATTACCAGAAGTATGCGACCGACCTTGAATACAAATCTTAAAAATGATCTTATAACGTTATGCAACTATATCTGTAGCTGGTCATATTATAGTTCCGTTAAAATGAGTGTACGTTAGTAAGCCCTAGGCTTACCTATTTTAAGGGCACAGACTGAGAAGTTTATTATGTATAATTGAAATACACCTGCAGGAAATTTGCATTGCGTCCGGTCTCATTTTACAGTTGTATTATATGCATTCATAAGTTACGACAGAAGTAGATCGAGCATTCGTTTTTAAATAAGTGAACTGAGGTAAAATTTAAATTATTTATTTATTAGGTAAATTGGGTACGGTGTGTTTCAACACTATCTTCCCCTCTGCATCCCCTGCTATATGTCGGATACATTGTGAAGCTAAAAAATTTCAAGTTGGTAAAAAACCTGTGACGTCCTTGTGTTTTTTTACCGTTCTTCAAAAGTGTCAAAAGTGTCAAATAAAACGAAAAGAATATTTACAATTTTATTTATAATAATAAAAATATGAATTGTACATTTATAATTAGAAATTTCACAACATCCTGAACAGCTTGCTGATATGTAAGTAATTACCGGAAGCCGAGCTCCGAACTGCTTAATTTTTGCAATATAAAATTTTATCAGAAATAAGTATCATTTTTTGTTAAGGTTGTAAGCGGTACGTTCTTGCCTCACGCTATCCATAAAAAATGCAGAATATTAATAGAATTTATATTAAAAATGCATTAAATTCATAGTTAAAACAATTATCAAAATAACGTCTTTGACATGACAACCCTAAACAAGGAACGTGTGGGTGTATTAAAATATAATAATAAGAACAGATAGATAAAGGCTATTAATAAAAGCGGATGAACTTACGTAAGCACAAGCATTGTGCATTATACGTAGGACACGTCGCACACACAAATTGCTGCTCTAATTCACCGGTTTCGCAAAATTAATGCAATAGCGGCCATGGCGCATGCCAGCCCGCCAGCGCACGTCGCGAATGCTAGGGTCAATTTTCATCCAGATAACAATAAAGAAACAACGATTTTTTATAATAATAATATCAATACATTCAAACCCCCCTTTGGGTACTCCAAAATATAGCGAAGATGATGATAAATAGAATAAAATAAAAAATATATATAATTTATTATTGACTGTGTAATAATATTATAAAGATGAAAAAATGTTCACAATAGCATAATAAATTTGGGAAAAAAAGTTCATGTATAAAAACATAGATGTTCTATGTATGTATTAGAAACATAATTATAAGTTTATTATTTTTTAATTAAAGTATCAAAATTTAGGTTTACAAAAGACAGAGAGCTCAAAAATGTCATTGTTGTCTAGACATTTTAAGCTCAGGTAGTTGAAGCAACAGGTGCGGGCATTGTGAAACCAAGCCTTCGCTGGCGGCGTTCTAAACTACTAAATAAGCACAAACAAAGCCCAACCACCGAGCGCCGTTCGAAAATTATAAAACGAGCGCTCCATTTCATATACTACAGTCTATATATAGTTTATATTCTATACAATGCTAGCCCTGACAACGCCCTAATGTCGCTAGTTTCGAAACTAGACCAAACAACTTCTACCCAACGACTGTCAGGTTTCCGTTTACTTCGCAAATTAGTTATATTCTGTATATATTAGGTAAACTACGTGGGATTTTGATAACGATTTAATTGAAAGCTTTGTTGTTGTTGTAATTGCGGATATAAAGTTTGTGTTTCCGGTTTAAAGGTATCAATGAGAACTTCATTTTCTGTTAAAACAGTCAACTGTGGCAAAGTAGAAAAAATATTAATTTAATTGTAGAGCATATAACATACAATTCAAATTTACAAAAAGATCAGCTATCGAAATGTATCTATCTACCCTAGACCCAACAAATATTACCCAAGAAATTATTCTATCTAAAATTGCTTATAGAAATCATTCCTCCTATACCGCACAAAATATACTAGACCACTATAACTATTCCATAATTAGAATGAATAGAACAAATTTATGATTAATAAAAACAAAAACTAATGATAACATAAATAAAAATGCCATTACATAAATAGTATGTAATAATATCACAGAATATGACATTAATGAACATTCGAGCTCATCGCTGGCGGCGGGCAGGTGGGACCGGCGCGTGCGCATGTCGCAATCAATCGAGACCGATCCGCGCAATGTAAGTCATCAATTTGCTGATAAAGGCCGCGTCGCACGCGCATACGAGACGCGCGCGGACGTGATGCTTGCGTAACTACACACTGTGTTATATCTGGGACACGTGTGGTACAAGCTTTTTTTGATCGAAGACTGGTTGGTATTCGCTCGTTGCTTGATTATTATATGTATTACAAATCGGTGGAAACATCTGAGTTGTAAAGACCACGCACTCATACACATTTCGATCAGTTTTGAACCATCTATATAAATTTAAATTACATGACGGATCTCACCGTCTCGTACCGATTCCGTATCGTGTCTAAGATGGTTAGGTTCCTGCCAGTATGTCATATATCGACATTTCATTGTTAACAAGTAACGCTTCATATATCCTGTGAAACTTTAAGCACAAGAAGCTTTTGTGTAACAACATAAATACATTTTTAATGTACCTATCTAATTCTGCTTAACCAGATTGACTATTAACGACTATTAAAAGCAACGTACTTGGTAGATAATAAACGATCACGATATTAATAATAACCTCTCAAAAGTTACGAAAGCGGACCACCTGCCGAAAATATAGTGCCAGTCATCATCAAAGTAACGAATTGATTACAGTTCAAGCATTACATCTTCTAATACACTTATAGACCGACTCTATCAACACACTTATAGATATTTAATTTTAGATATAACTACTTTAGATATACCTATCTATACAAATAGACGATGTCTACAGTATACTTGAATGTTTGAGCCTAAAAAAAATGAGGATTAATTAACCTCACGTTATGACAAAATTTAAACTACAAATATGTATGCTCTAAGAAATTTAACACAAATATTTTAGCAAGATAATTAAATTTCAACGTAAATATTTTTTAGCACGTATTTAATTATTGTCAACAGGATCGTATTGTAATAAACGTGACAGATCTATCAAAACAATACAATAATAATTTCATTTCCGTTTCTTAGATCCCTACCTTCCGGGCACTTCCGCGTTGACATGATTATAGTGACCTTTTAGTATAAGGGACCTTGGAACAACGCTATGTATTTGAAAGGGTATTTACTAGTATGAGTCAGTTGTATCGTTAAATGTCTTAAGCTCATAAGTTCAACGGAAATACTATTAATATACTGATATATTCAAATGGAATGCTTATAGTCACTCAACAGTTAGACCTGATATAGAAATAAATCTTTTAAATATCACATTAATAGGATAGTTTCTTATAATAAATTATTACCGTTTTATTATTATTATTTCATTTATCTTTAAGCATTTTGTGAGGTTGGCAGAGAGCGACTGGTAATGGTACTCGCTTCTTTCTGCAATTTTGTACCGTGCTAGTAAAAAAAATTGTACTAGCTAAGCGAGAGTAACAATGGATGTTATAAGTCCTCGAGTTCGATATGAAACAACAAGTCAAACAAAACAACAAGTCTCCGTTACGATTGTGCCAATAATTAAATTAATAAGCATTTTTCAAATATTCTGACTTTTAAGGAGAAATAAAACAAAAATATGAAAATATTTTATATATTTTATGTAGAAAATTCGGAGAAACACTTTTATTCACTTTAATTTCGTTTAAAAATATTTTAAATGATATGCACGTAATATAATAAACAAAGTATCTTTATTGATTCAAGTGACAAATGTAACGCTGTATATTTAGTATGAATCAATAATATCTACTATTAAACAAAATATTTCTGTTGATTACATTTTTAATCGAAGGTTTTAACTGGTCTGATTTCGTATATATATTTTTTCAGCTTTACACGGTCTATCTAGTATATAATACAGTAAGTAGAGGTAACCTAATATTATAACATTTCGTTCCCCACCCACACCGCCTAATATTGAATACATTGCGTAACTCACCGCCGCGGTTTGTCTTGATATCAGAGTGATAAATGAAAAACAAACAATTCCCCTCAGTGAGAATCGAAGCCACACCCGTCGCCTTTACAACATAAAAAAGTAATTACATATTATCAAATTCAATTATATAAATAAATTAAAGAATTAAGAAAACGAACACTTTCTTCAGTCAAGGGCGAATGCAACGGCGGCGTCATTACAGAATGTTACCGACAAAACGAGCTTTCTAGCCGCACCCGACATATCACAATAGGTATTTTAGATATTATAGCAATAATAACAGAATATTTCCGCGATTACATTGTCGCATACTTTGGACAAAGAAATAAATGTAACGCGGAGTACATTACAATATAACGAAATTATTCATTTATAAATAATAAGAAAAAATATTAACCGAGTGATATCCATTCTTCAGATAATAAATTGTGAAGGTTCTAGAAAATCTTTCAATATAATATCAAAACTGCAAACAAATCTTATATGGCAAAATATACAAGTGTTGGTCACAGTGTAGTGGAGACAAAAGAAGGTTTGACGTTACGCCACTTACCACGAAATATTTGATTAGTTACGGTCGTTATGTAAAACAGCAAAAACACTATACCAAAAATAACAATTACAAGTAGTGATATAATTTTCTTCTAACAATTGTTAGAGCTACGATAAGAACATTGAGGACAAATATGACATAGATAGAATTTTTTTTACTATCCATACACTTAACTAAGTAGTAAGTAGGTACTAAAGATTTCATTAACTTCACGAATATAGCAGGAAATGCAGAGGGAGATATTATTAAGACACTTCGTTCAACAAATAAACCTATATCACACAGAATTTTAAACTTCAAAACAATATAATTAAGAAATTTGCTTTTAAATAATAATCACATATAAGTTTTGCTTAATAAAAAAAACTAAAAAAATTAGAGCTAAAAATACTTTCAATTTCGACGTACGCAGGACAAACAGGTAAACAGAAACCACGAGCACTTCCATAATGGAAGCAGTGTGGACATGACATCATATTATTCAATTAGTATTTCCAATATAAATGCATATTACATATATTAATCATTAATATTAGACTAGTATTGTTAAAACCATTATATTCTCTAGATTCCATTAAATATGTATTTAGATTAAGCACCACCATTGTTTTGGAGTATGCCATCAGCTATTGAATCATCACTATAATTGATACAGCCATATTGAGATCTGCGTTACGATGTAATGATAGCTCACCTCGTGTATGACAAATTACTCGATTATTTTTAATGGCTTTCCTAAGCTAATGTCAATTCTTAACGTTTTAATTAAATGAGATATAATTATATATAAGTCAACAATTATATTTATATATTTAGAGGTACATGTTTTTTATTTATAAAATGTACTAGAGTGTCTTTCTACATGATTTCTTCGCTATTCAAAGTGAGAAAATGCTATGACGCTATGAACTTTAATCCACAAACATCATATAGAGTTATAAACTTTATAACTGTTGTCAATTAGTTTGTATAATACGTTTAATTACATTTATAAAATAATAATATATATAAAACAGATAAGCACTCATAAATTATTTCACGTCTTGCCTCAACGATGGGGGCGTTACTAACACTTCCCTATAACCTTCGATTCTATGAAATTAATTTATAGGAAAATTACCATATACAACCACCATGACTAATAAACACTATTATACACTATTTATAGCATGAGTTCCTTAGTTCCATAGAATCTATTTAATTGTAGTTTAAGTATCACAATAATATAAATATAATTATATGCTATATATATCCGGCTCGAATTATTTACGTTTTTATTGAATTTAATACTTTATTGTAATTGGTCTAATGAGTGTATCCAAGAGGATATAATTAAATGAATAAATGCATATTAAATAGCAAAGAAATTAAATAACGTTTTTCTACTGCAGTGGCGAAATAAGTGTATATAATATTATATTTAATTACGCAAATATCTAATTATTGATGATTAATAACAATCAACTAATTTTATTTGAACTCTAAATTATTTTAGTAATATGTTGAATTAAGTTTTTCTGCAACTCTGTCAACGCACAGCCGAAGGTAGGTAATGCGCGTAAAAAATTTAAATTTACCGAACACTTATATTCTTTACAGGTTACGGAAAAGTAAGTTATTAAGTTAGCTAGTTATTTTACAATGCTTCTCCAAAAGCTCTTGCTCGTCAAAAAGGAACTTGACGAAACTTAAAATCTTGACTATGATTAACAACAATGATACCTACAATAAATAAGTATGAAGATAAAACATACATAATACTTAATTGTGTTATATTAAATAATATTATTAACAAATATACATAATTGTGTTATATTAAATAATATAACACAATTTTACATGTTCACATGATTATTTATTTTAGACTGACTCCAAGACTGGTTTCTAAGAAAGCGGCTCAAGGAAAATATAGCTCACCTAGTTTATGAACAGGGAAAGTGCCCTTTACTTTCAAATTAAATCATTTAACTTTCGTCTCGTAAATAATTACGATCTCGAGTAAATTCGATATAATCTTGTATATAAAACAAGACTCTCTCAATAATATAGCTATCTACGCAGTGATATAAAATGATTCAAGAAAGTTTTACAGGTTCTACTAACTTAAACAATAACAATTTTCTTTTTTTTTCCGTATTCATTCATTCCTGTAACGTGCTATTCACCACCCTCCCAGCATTGCGTGTTGAGTCAACACCATGTCTTGTTACCAAAGCGAGGAAATGAAAATAATACGTTTCCCCCGAGTGGAAAAAATCAACGACTGTCGCGTTTGCCATCAGACGATGCGCCGCTGCACTACGACGACCTCAACAATCATTCTTTTACAATAAATACATACAACATAAACAATATTATTAAGAAATCATTATCAAGTAACACAAGCTGTACAAACGTCGACTTAGAAATCAATTGTTGCAACACGTTCTCCTAATTCGGTCACAAGAATTCATCTCATTAGCTATCCAAGGCAAAAGTAAACTCTATTTAGTGCGTCGCGTCGTGCAGATAGTTTTTATCGCCAATTTGGACAATATACACGTAGCNCGCGTTTGCCATCAAGACGATGCGCCGCTGCACTACGACGACCTCAACAATCATTCTTTTACAATAAATACATACAACATAAACAATATTATTAAGAAATCATTATCAAGTAACACAAGCTGTACAAACGTCGACTTAGAAATCAATTGTTGCAACACGTTCTCCTAATTCGGTCACAAGAATTCATCTCATTAGCTATCCAAGGCAAAAGTAAACTCTATTTAGTGCGTCGCGTCGTGCAGATAGTTTTTATCGCCAATTTGGACAATATACACGTAGCACTTGTTTAAAATTTTTACAAAGCGACCCCATTCCCATGGTGTTTATATGAACGTACAGTTTCATGTTTACAAAGGAGATTACCTACCTATGAACAATATAGCTGGCAATTATGGATAAAAAAGCAGATTTTTTTGTATTCTCGTTAAATATATATCTTTAATATAATGCCGGAAACGTGATCATACAGTCTAAAATTTATTACAATTAGAATATTTTCATCTTACATTATTTGCGATGAAGTAAAATACCAATTTTTTTGCAAGGTATTATATAGGATAGGCAGAGGGGGCCTAGTGTTAAGACAACCTATCGAAAAATATGTATGCTTTCTTCCTAATCGAGAGTAATCATTTATTGAATAATAGAATTTAATAGCTTTGTATAGATATACAAGGTTATTAAATTCTGTTATTCAATAAATGATTACTATTTAAATTATACACTGTATATACCTATTATTTAAGATAAAAATCGTTTTTAATCAGTCTATTGAGATCCAGCGAGAGCACAATAGCAATTTGCGTACGTGAAACAAATCACCATTCGGACAATGGGTTTTTATCAAAAACCACAAAGCTACTTGAAAACTATATATTTTATATAAAAAGCATATTTCAAAATTATTGTTTTTGAATTCCTTTACAGTTCAAGCATAAAACCGCGGAACGTGACCTAAATACCGATACTATAAGTAATTTTTATTGTATTTTAAATAATTCAAATGTATATAATTTAGCAATTTTAGCGATATAATAATCGAAATAAAAATTTACTTAAAAAAAAAAAAAATGATATGTCAATCTCCTTTTTAAGATAGAATATCAAAATGACTATAAAATATAAAAATATGGATGCATTTTAAAAAAGAAATCACATAAGTAGAGTATAGACAATAATTTTCCAAATTATACATAATTCTGTTCGCGTAAGAAGTGTCACTTTCAACTACACATGTGACATTTGACGGACAACCGAACATTTGGAAAACGTTCAAAAGAAAGCAAGAAAGTTACAAAGAGTGTGCTTTGAATGGTTTGATTTCATTAGATATATCTGTTTTACATAATTTTATTTATTTTTCGATACATTCATATCATATTAATTTTTACAGGATATTTCTTAATATTATGTAAAAACTTATTTGGTAACCTGAAAAAAATATTTGTATAAAAAAATGAGAAACCTTCTATACGAAAAGACTTTGAAAACTACAATATTTTTTGAACATTCTATCAATATCGAAATTTTTTTTGTTTCAGTATCGATTTTTTTTTTATACCAAACGATCATAATATGTTATTTCTATATTAAAGATATTAGATATTCATCCCTTTATACGTTTTCAACTTACAAGCTTACGCGGCCAAGTGCGAGTCGGATGGCGCACAAATGGAATAACCCGCTTTACCGTTCGGTAACTTTACGGGACGCTAAAAAGGCAAAACAGTCCCAATATATTTAACTTGAATCGTTTTGCTGAAATCGTATATGTACTATCTATGCAACATAGTATTAGTAGTAGAGTAGCATAGACAGGATATGGTAAATCGCGAAACAAAAACAAAGTTGGCACAGTCACGACCGCCACCGGATTTATGCAATACGGCCAATCGATTAAGGGCCGCTCCGATACAGGATATAGATTCCTATAAGTGGATATATCGTGATTATTTCTTTGCTAATCGATCTGATTATATCTGTTATTATAGTGAAATGTAATTGACCTTACTAGTTCTTCGTTTTTGTTTTTCAATTTTCATTTCTGATTTAAATGTAAAATATTAAAGTTGACCATATATCAATACTTTTTAAATATAGTTTACTGTGCGTTTAAGGTCCGTTTCACGGATTACACTTTTAAGTTTAAAATCAACCATCCAAACCAACCAAACCAACCAACAAACCATTAAGTATTAGAACCAAAAATAAGAAAAGTTAAATAATAACATTCTAGCTACCAGTTTCATACAAATGAAGAGCGACTACGACGGTAACTACTAAAAACATTAGGTTCATAAGAACCTAATAAAAAAAGTACCAACAAAAGTCAATAGAATGACACATCATCATAATTATATACTCTAAATAGTAGCAAAAACAACGAGTAAAGCACCTGAACATCAACAACTCCCTGTCAAATATTTCGACGATTTAAATTGTTTGCTCAATGGTGTCATCTAAAATAAGTTGAAAACAAATTGAACAAGATGCGCACCATCCATACTCCCGTCTCGAAATGCTAACGTTATCTGTTCAATAACGATACTAATTTCATAAAAATATTACTTTTGTCTTTTTATTACTGGAGCGAGGAAATAAAATAGTTATTCCCTCGAGTAGGAATTGAACCCGCTGCGCTAAAGTATGATCTATTTTTATCACACTAAAACGGTAAACCTATAACATTTACAACTTATATTTACAGAAAAATATTACACTTTTTAGACTATAGTAGTCACTTAAGCGTCAACTTATCCAGATTAGGACAAAAAAGATTTTGAAACAGCTAGCTTAGATCTATTATTCATACCCACCATTTTAGGATTGCATGCCAGGTGTTAGGGTTAAGAAATAGACAACCATGTTGTTATACTGACGCTACTCGAAAAAATATAACGATATCACAAAAAAAAATGTATAACTTTACATAATCGTTTTGAATACCATTTACTACTTACTAAAAGAAATGTAAAATAGATCGAATATTTAATATACTCTTCTAATTTTTAATTTAATATAAAAATTGCAGCTTCAAATTATTTCTTTCACTTCCGGCTATATAAACACACTAGCTCAGTAAAGATGTGTATTTTTAAGTTTATGTTTCCATAAACTTTAAAGTATCCAAAAAAAATACTATATATAATAATTATTACAAATGATATCGTAGTAGTCCATCCTAAAAATACAGATGACTATACAAGTAACACATCGTCACAGCACTCAACTCAATATTTGTGTACGGAGTCATAGCAGTCGAAGTTACGCGACGCGACATGCGGTCATGGACCCAAGTGTATGATTAGCACTTCATTATAAATTAACGTTAACAACTGCCTAGCTCATACAAAACCTTTTCAAAGTTTAAAAACATAAATCCTTTTAAAATATAAGGTATAAATTAAATTATTTGTTCTACACGTAATGATCCTTAAAGGAGACAAGTTAGATCTGTGTCCTTAGATGAATGTCGTTCAAAGCCACTTGGAGGAATTTTTATATTAATAACAGAGGTGCTTCCCCGCTTCAGTTAGAAATTACGTACATTTATTTTCAATATATTTTGAAGTAAATAAATATATTTTCACGTCATTATAATTAATTTTGCTAAATTAACTATAATGACAAAATACAATAATTTGCTAAATTAAATAAGTTTATCGTGGTCACAAAGGGAAAATTATTATTTATAATACCGACATATTTATTTTAAGGCACGACGTGAGGAAAGTCATGTCATTTAGTAAGTTCCTACTCCAAAATTCATAATACAGGGACCGTTGTACTAGAAGTCATTGATACAATACAACATACGATTAACACTCATAAATATACAAAGACTGTCTGTCCTAAACTTTTCGAATAGATTTATGTTCTATGGCATGTACATACAAACGATAGTTTATAGCTAACGGTTGTTATGTGCTACACATTTTATAGCTTATCACTTACTTATACGCATTTCTAGATAAGCACGAATTTAGAAATATCCTTCTTACGTTTACCTATTATAAGTTTGACAAAATTATGTTGTATGACAAAATAACATTACTTTTTCCAACATCTCGCTTTTATAGGCATAGCATGATAAGCAGAGGGGAACCTAGTGTCAAAACCATACATTCCGATCAATTTTGCAGATATTGCGTATTAAATACTTGAACTCAGTGCGCGCTAAAATAACCATTTACCCCGAGCGGGGATTTACCACTGCGCCACGACAGTCATAATAACAATAACATAACAACTTCAAATAAACAATCAATCGCTAAAATACATTTGTAGTCTAAAAACGATACATGATCGTTGCAACGTAAAAACTAACAAGAAAAACCCACACGAGTTTATTGTGACGAACACTATACAGGCAGAATGCCCAAAGGTTGCTGACGATGACGAGCCGGCGTAGGCGCCGCGTGCCTCGCATCTATACCGCCTCATCTGGATGAATTAACAACGTAGGCGTGACGTAGGCTTTACGTGAGAATTTATATGTACTCAGCTGTCTATAGTCATGTGAAACAATAGTATTTAATTAATCGATTCGATTAAAGAATTTTCTAGAAATCCTACGTGATGTTTAGTCATAAAGCTATTTTGTACATTGAGGCTTATCTTGTAATTTTGTAGGATAATCATGGCATGGCATGGCAGTATTGTTTTACAAGACCCAAGTAAGCATATATATTTAAAAATGTATTTCCCCAAATAGGACTGGTTTCCACATGCTATGTGCTCAGCCGAAGAAGTCTAACTGTGCCACGACGGAGAGACCATATACATAAATATATCTATGTAAAATATTCTAATGAAAATTAACAACCCCTAAATCATTATGACTAAATATTATACGCCTAACAGTAAATACAAACAAAAGAAGCGATAAACAAACACAAACACAAATTAAATAATAAATTTTCGCCAATGTCAAATTTCAACATCCACATAACTCCGCGTAGTGTTGATTTGAATTCGTGACGACACGACAGATTGGCAATTATGGATATAAATATTTGATGGCCGCAAACCGCACTGACATCATTGTCAGCCTGAAAGGATTTTAATAGAAACGTCACAGCATAGCTAAGTGGTGACAAATGATGTGACAGACGGTTCAAGCATCAGCTCTACAAGACCCCAAGTTGAATGTTAACTTGACTCACAAGTTGGACTGTTGAGTATTTGTATTTTAAAAATGACCATTGCTGACTAATTTGCAATGTATCTCAAGTGATAAATGACCGTCATTGCGACGCAGGCGAGCATGAAAACCCGGATGTGAGCGATGATGGTACAATTGATATAATTACAGGTTTCCCAATTATCGTATACGAGGAAAAATAAAAGAGTCGTAAAACTTTAGGTTCAAATTAAACAAAAAGTTTTATCATTATATTTATAATACCAAAACAATAACTCATAAGTATTACTCGCATAACGGAAAAAAAGGTTAGGTATTTCTTGACAAAGCAAAGTTTTAAGGAAAAAATATTTATTAAATATATATTAATTAGAAATAATTCTGTATTCTATATAAAAATTTTCACAGATAAATCCCTCGACCACAAACATTTAATTTTAAATTAGCTAATATAGAAATACAATTTAAACGCAACTCCGTATTTTCTTAGTGAACTGTAAAGTCCCTTATAAAGACTTTCTGCGTCATTCAATCCATTCTATATTGCATTGATGATGAATCAAATCTTTACCACATCTAGATAATGAAAAGAACTTAATAACTTACTAATGTAAGAAAACTTGATGGCACAAAAAGTCCTGTGGTTTTCCTGTCATTATTAAGCTTTACATCATGCATATTGTCCTGCCTGTCCTATACCTGCTTAAGACGAAGCGTTTTCAATAATTTATATAAGACATTTCATTATTCAATATCGCATTCAATTTTGAGACGTTTAGATTACTATTAGTTCTGGTTATTTATCTGGTATTATTCTGGTTATTTTGAGACGTTTAGATTACTATTAGTTCTGGTTATTGTCAGCATCATATATCAGAGTAGGCAGAGAGGACCTACAAAAGGTTCTCTCAATACTCCCAGTTCTAAAATTTTCGCTCGAGTTTGAAATATTGTGTAGTAGCGAAACAGTGGAAAATAAAAACAACTTGCTCTCTCGATACTGGGGATAGAACCCATAACCATCGCCTTGACAGTCCTAGAATTATAACTGAACATAGAATTGAACTATCTATGACTATGTATATGTGATCCATTTATAAACCTGGTCATTTCCTAACGTCAAAACCCTATTTTTATCATAGCTCAATATTATTAACAAACCCAGCTATATGTTATTCTTATGTATAAGATATATTACTGTACAGTTTAAAAAAAATCCGTCGAGTAGTTTTTGCGTAAAAGTGTTCTCACTTGTAATATTAGTAAAGAGTAAGATAAGATAAGAAAGTATAACTTTAAACTAAAAATATTTCGCCTTAATTTATAAAATACTAGATATACAAAAAAGATAAATAGTTTCACAATAACGTAACAAAAACACATCCTTATTTATATTACAATTTTCCGTAGTCATTTGCATACACTGCAATTATAGTTACGTGGTTTAAGAGAGACAATAGGTGTATCTTCATTTTACTTAGAACGTGAAGCAATACAACGGTAGGTAATAATAATAAATATAAAAGAACAAAACTTATAAAGGATATATTTATGAATATAATTATAATCCTTGCTCTCAGTTTTCTGCGACGCGGATGTCGTCGATAATTTCATACTCTACCTAATGTCACTTGTATGCACGATTTTGAGTATAATTTGTACACTGTCACGATTAGTTAATATTAAATTTGATAGAAACACTTAACGTGGCGCCCGGACAGGATGTGAGAAGCCTTAAATACATAACCGGTCGGTATTAGTACAAAACAAACAAAAACGAAGTTTAATAATATAAATATAGTTTAGTAGTTATTTGTATGTTACAGATAGTTTCAAGCACGCTATATGAAAGTGCAAAGCTTCGAGACTTCTCAAAATTCTAGTCACGGACTGTTCAATGTTTTTAAAATGAGAGGGAAACCTAGAATCTGCTATAGTTACATTTATCCTGCTTGCCCTGAAAACTGCATAAAATACGCTTTTTTCCGTTGTTTTATTACATTAAACTGTATTAAGTCTATTTTATTAGGCTTAATCAGAATGACACAAGAAATACTGTAGATCGATCAATTGGTAAAAAATAATTCGCTAATAAGTTGGTATAGACTTACGAGTAAAAACTTACGTATTTACCCACACTAAAGGATTCCCTTTATGTGGTAGAAAAACTAAACGGTTTAAACAAAAATATTGTTTATATACTCACAAAAAATAATTGATAAATGTTAGCATAACCGACAACAGGAAATAAAAAATCAATAAATATTCAATGTTTGTTTATAATATTCACTCGTAGAATAAATGGCCGCATCGAATGCAATAACGTTAAGAATAATAGTAGTAAAAATTAATTTTACTCGATGATATAAAATAAAATTATTTGCATTCGATACAAAAGAGCAACTATGTAGTCGGGTCGACGTCGAGCATCATCGAGCACCCGGATGCTGCGACTTACCAATCATTAAAATAATAAATCAATAATATTATTTAAAGTTCTCAAACGGAAATTTAAAAAAATATATATATTTTACTTTTATTTAATATTTTTAACTCTAGATTATGAGGAAACACTTATATATTAGTTTTTTCAATATAGAACTACCATATTTATTACGTTTATATAAGCAATTTAAGAAAAACCACATCAGTCTCCTCTNCATAAAATACAAAAATAAATATGCATGTCACACATCGAGCATTTCAAGCTTTTCTCCGTTGTTATAATACATTAATCTCCGTTGTTTTACTTTATTAAGTTTATTTTATTAGGTTAAATCAGAATGACACAAAAAATACTGTAAATAGATCAATTGGCGAAATAATTCGCCAATACGTTGGTAGACTTAAAAACCCTATACGTATTTATCCTTTACTTTTATGTGGTAGAAAAATTAAAATGGCTTAAACAAAAATATTGTTTATATACTCACAAAAAATAATTGATAAATGTTAGCATAACCGACAACAGGAAATAAAAATTCAATAAATATTCAATGTTTGTTTATAATATTCACTCGTAGAATAAATGGCCGCATCGAATGCAATATCGTTAAGAATAATAGTAGTAAAAATTAATTTTACTCGATGATATAAAATAAAATTATTTGCATTCGATACAAAAGAGCAACTATGTAGTCGGGTCGACGTCGAGCATCATCGAGCACCCGGATGCTGCGACTTACCAATCATTAAAATAATAAATCAATAATATTTTTTAAAGCTCTCAAACGGAACTTTAAAATATATATATCTTTTACTTTGATTTAATATTTAAGCCTAGATTATGAGGAAACACTTATATATTTGTTTATTCAATATAGAACTACCATATTTATTACGTTTATATAAGCAATTTAAGAAAAACCACATCAGTCTCCTCTTACCGGATATCATATTAATATGACATTACGCGATGAAATTCAACACTATTCTTTGAAGTGAGAAGAAAAACACTTCGATACACATACACTTCTACGTATCACTATATAATATTAAGTTTTAATCTAAATTATATTTAGATATAAAATACGAACAGCTAAAAAACCAATGAATATTTTATTAAAATCCTTTAAAAAATCCTAAAATCAACAAAGACAATTTAGCAAAACACCTCAAATACCTTATACGGGATTATAATAACGAGGTGGTAGCCCAACCTTAATATACAAAACGTCAAACGCTAACGAATGCCATAAAACAAAGCATCAATGTTTGATTAACTGTCAATATACCCTTGGCACAAAAACCTCACCTCATTGAGATGAGGAGAGGTCGCAAAATCCAGCCCACCTAATTTTAATTGATGAGTCATCGTTTCATTAGTATTTGCATAATTATTGTATTGTAAACAAATAACATTTATACTGTGAATAGGTATAGTGGTACAGATTAAATGCAAATGAACAATGTAAAGGAATATGCATAATAATATCAATTATGCGCCCACTATTTAATGACAACGGTTTCACTAATTTCTTGAAATACAAGGCAAAAAGTCAATATTTTATATATTTGTGTTAGGGTAAGAACCCATAATGTTCGGTGTATTATAGTACTGTAAATTAGCTGAATTCCAACATAGTCGGTTTATTTAGATATAAAAATATTTTATATTTTTTTCCTAAAATATCTACTTTTTAGTTATTGAAGAAATTGCTTTTAAAGATCTACACTTAACATATTTTATTTATTCCTTAATTCACGGTTAACTCATTATTAGAATACTCCGTACTTCTTCTCGGCCAAAACATTGCATTGTTGTTTGTACGCAGACAAGCGTCACACTACTTCTAAATAGATCAAATAAATAATAACCATAGTCCTTTATACGAGTCCTTCCTATATTTGTATATGCAAATGTACAAATGTGCGTAATGCATTCGGAGATAAATATAAAAATACACGGTATTTTATACTGCTTATTTTATCATTCAATATGTATGCTCTGAATTTTAATGGTAAACAACGGAAAGAACAGCATCACTGGTTTTTTCTCTCCTAATTAATTCAAAACACAACATTTAATAGATATGAATCTTTATATTAACATAAACCTTAAGTTACATATAACATAAATACATATTAATAAATCGTAATTTAAGTCGCTTGTTATATTTTCAAAAGTGATATAAATTTTTAGCTACACGCTGTATTCTGGACATTGCAGAGAAGGCAGTTAGAATCTGGAAACCTCGGCACCAGAGCGAGGAAATGGAAATATTAAATATTTCATTTCCTCGAGTGGGAATCGAACCCACAAACAAACTGCCGCGTTCATAGTCACACACTCTGCGCCACGACTGGCCTCAGCCGTAATTTACATATAATTGTTTTATATGCAACAGGCATGCGCTGTGAAATTTGACCTGTGGGAGGCGGAAATGGACATTCCTTACTTTATATTCTATTCCAACTAAGAACCCGTTACATGATTTCATTAGAAGTTTACGGAAATACAATCGTGACATAATATAACGTTGATTGTACAAGCATATACCCAGCATATATATTGAATAAAAGGTAACCATAAGTCATAAAAATCATATTTCACCGATGGAGAAAGAAGAAACTAAACCTTAGAGTAGGTTTCGTTCGTTTAAGTACCGGAAAAGAGTCAAGCAATCTTATACTATTAGAAAAAGCTGTAGATTAAAACACATAACTATCGCAATCGAATGACAAATAACAATAAGCAATGTGAAGACATATTTGCAGATACTAAATATTCTAAAGAAATTTCTCAAGACAGATCTTGACAAAAGAAAAGACTTCGTAGTCATACACAACGTCAATATGCTACTTATCTTACGAATATGCTAAAGGCTATATGAATAAGGACAGTAAGTAATGTTATATGGCAAATAAGTGACATTTTGATCTTTGTGCGCATATCTTACCTACATATATACGTGCATCCGGTTTATAATATTGAAATATATATGTATGAACAGCATTTGATATTATCTTTACGAATGGATAAAACATATAGTTGAAATCTAGACACGTTTAATTAATGATAATGTTTCTCTAATATGAAAAAAATTATATAAAACGAGGATATAATTTTATAATATTTTTCATTCTTGAGACTAGTTAGGCGCAAGGGGCACAAGTGTGTGACCGTAAACACTACCGGTTTTGTGTTCGATTCCCACTCGCGGTAATGAAATATTTAATAAGTAAATAAATCGCGGCGTGCCTAGAATTCAACGGAATATAAATGTATTAAGTATTTAATGAGTCTATTATCTATAACTAGTTCTAAGGCTACTTTCATTTTTACTTTTTTTACGCAATCTAATTAATATAAAATGATTAAACACAAAATAACAATTTAAACAGATGATGAAAGCATCAGATCTTATCTATTATATGGTGACTCATAATGAGTACAGTAGAAATTCTTATCATCATTATCATTTCAGTACAAAGCATCCAAAGAATCTGACATAAATAGCCTGGGGGCCAGACGGTATTCGCACGGTGCATGTCACGACGCAAGTTGACATTGCGATATGGGAAACTTACCATTTTAGGCAAATTAATTTAGTTTTTTAGTTTTAACTATAATTTATATTTGTTTTTTCTCAGCTTTTCCTGTATTTATGTATAGTTCTAGTAGCCCCATAAAATAATATAATAAATTCTGTTCATCCAACAACTCACTCTTTTCCTATCCTATTGTTATTTTCGTCAAAAAGTTAACATATTCAATATTCATATGTTATATATTAATATATTAGCTATTACTATAAATTATTAAGACATATATGGAGTATTTTACGATGAAGTGTTTAGTTTAACATATTATAAGACAATAAAATTATTTTGAATTTCATTAAAAAACTAAACATGTGACTCATATGCCAGACAATTTAAATAAGAATGTTGATTATAATTAAAATTTTAGTTGCCCTCGTAAAAGAACATGAAGCTTTAGGAGCTCTTGAGGTAGGTACTTAAATTTTTTATGTATGCCTTAGCGCTTCTATATAATTATGTACTACTCATTATATTAAACAATTAAATTTACAATATAATTATGTACAAATATTTTACTAACTAAATCATTAACGTTAGTTAAAAAAAACAAAGCAATATAAATAAAAATATAATAGTGGCTATCGTGGCGCAATGGGAAAACATGGGATTATTGTTAACGTCATAGTTGTGGATTCGATTCCCACTTGAGACAATCGCTCCAGTGATAAAAAGTACAGGGTTGACTTCCCCCACTCAACATGTAACGTTCAGAGCATTGGGCCGTATATCAGAGAATGAAGGCTACTGACAGACTACTGATAGGGTCCTCTCTGCCTGCTATTTGCAGTCTCTAGATACATTGTGAACTAAAAAATAAAATACTACAAAAAATAACTATTAATCGATGTAAAGTTAATTAAAAAATGATATAATTAAATGACCGATGAGATAGTACAGTCGCATACAAACACGCGCGAGTAGTCACGAAGCAGTCTGCCGTGATGTTAGAACAAAGAAACGGGCCACTGTTTGCTTTTAATAACCTTTTGTCAATTCCTAGTAGTACAATTGTAGATTCTAGAAGTAGATTACGATTCATATGTACGTACGTATATGATATAATAAGCTTGTGAACATTGTGCATTTTGCATCATTCTTGGTATTTTTTATTCAAATTTTAGTTATGGATAAAATAATAGAGCCATTCTAGAGGGCGTGGGTTCGATCGAAATAAAATATTTTCATTATTTTACTCAGGTGTCGAAGGAAAATGCGAAGTTGAGTTCCTTCACTCAACACGCAATGCCAGCGGAATTCGAAAGGAAATGTGGCTCAGAGTGCCAAAACACTACACTACTAAGTTCCCTCTGCCTACCCTGCTGTACGCGGAATACAGGTGAAGCTAAAAAAAAGAATAGTAGGAATTGGAAAAATTCCATGTGTGTGTTCAATGTTAGTAAACAAATTTATTGGGCAACACGAACTAATTAAAAATGCAATAATCATTCGTTTAATGTCAGCTCCAGCCAGCATTTTATCGTCTCACTTGCCTAAACATGTAGAAACGGATATATTTTTTCCACACATGCACCGTTTTTGCGCGGAAGTCAAAGTCTAATTAAAAAGCTACAGAACTCCATTTACATTTTGTTAAGGCGCGAATAGCGACGTTTTTATAAAAAAGCGTATGGAAGGACACGATTGCTATAATTAAGCGAATTTTTGAATGTCCTAAGCGAAGCTAATCGTGTGAATTAATATTTAGTAATATTCTGTCTGTATATACATACATATATGTACCTATATGTAACAATACAATCAAATGCACAATATATTATATAGTAAGCAATTTATCACTATTGAATCAAACGAGATACACCATCAATCCATACCTATATTATAAATTCGAAAGTAACTCTGTCTGTCTGTCTGTCTGTCTGTCTGTCTTTTACGCAATCAGGNTACAGAACTCCATTTACATTTTGTTAAGGCGCGAATAGCGACGTTTTTATAAAAAAGCGTATGGAAGGACACGATTGCAATGATTAGGCGAATTTTTGAATGTCCTAAGCGAAGCTGATCGTGTGAATCAATGTTTAGTAATATTCTGTCTGTATGTGCATACATATATGTACCTATATGTAACAATACAATCAAATGCACAATTTATTATATGATAAGCAATTTAACACTATTGAATCAAACAAGATACACCATCAATTATTTCATATATATAATAATGTATAATTTTCAATTTACTTTACTAATTCATTATTCATTGAGCCATTGTATAAAACGCAAAAGTAAGATAATTTATAACTTATAATTTTTGCCGCAATAACGTACTAGGGACAAAGTTATTTATGTAAGTTATACTACTCTTTATTTAAAATCTGCGGCTTCGCCCGCGTTAGTCAAAACGAGATATTAAGATTCGCCACCCAACATGCAATATTATAACGACTTTTACATAAATATTTAGTACGAGATTAATAAAAAATTAAGCCTTGACACCTTTTTGAATTTATTAAGCAATTTTTTTAATTAGATTATATCTGCATAGCATGCAAAATATCATCGTTGCGTAAGTATTACAATTTCATATTTTCAAATTAAATATATAATGTAATTTTCGTTTTATATAATTTAAATGCGATTTTACAAAATAATTTCTTTGAAAACAATAAAATAGCTTTCACAGTCCTCAACAAAATCGTTTCTTGTTCTGTTTCTTTTTCTACAAATAGCGGTAAAAAAAAATCGTTAGTAAAAAAATTACGCAAAATTAACCGATACCCCACAATACTCGTATATGCAAATGTGAGCCAAGCCACCCGTATCGTAATCAACAAATGCCCTACGACAAGAAAGCGTATTGAATCGAGTAAGTCCACTCTTACATAAGCCCTTACTTACCCTTCGGCGGCCACACGGCCGTAACGACCGACCTGTCATGTCAATCTAGTTGAATATCTTACTGTCGTTTAATAAAATAGTAGCGATCGATAACATTTGACTGACTGGATAGACTCGAATATATTACGACAGGTATCAATGATATCATGATTTTTTTTATCAATACAAGCAAAATAATTCCGCTTCGCTTGTTGTTTGTCAAAATATTAATAATAAAGACATTTCAATAACGTATGACGCTTGTAGTTAAGTAAAATTGTTGTAAATGAATTTATTTATTTAAAGACCAAACAGATCTTAGCTATTATAAGATCTATCAACGACCTCTTAATGGCACACCACCAAAGTCACTCAATACTCACTTTAACCATTGACCATTGTTACTTGCTTTAAAAAATGTAGTGTTACCTGTAACAAGAGACATTTAAATAAATATTTTTGTTTATATTTATTTATATAAGGAGTATTTAAAAATATATTTCATGTAAGAATGTAAGTAATGACAAAAATAATATTCCCACTTTATAAATTGACTCAAGAATCGAGCTTTACTTCCTCATTATCAACATTATTTTTAATCTTCGCTTCCATTCGTTTTCCTTTAGAGGTTATTAATAGAACACCATACGTTTTGACAGCTAAAATAGGTGAAACCTAATAGAAACACCATATAAGTCTTCCTATGGCCGAAAAACATTTACCAAGTAGGATTTAATTTCACTTGTTAAAACTTCATGATATGCCATGATAGCTCTATAAAATACATTAAAACATTACATGTTAATGGAAACATCCATTATACATATATATAGAAACGTATAATATTAGCCCATAGACCTGATATTAACAATAGAATAATAATGAGAAAAAAATACCATCACGTATGTATGTATGTATGTTACATAAGGCACTAATTAAAAGATACAGTACAAAATGCAATCCTATTACAAAAACAAACTAACAAGAGAATTTCATTTCTCCACTCGAAACTAAAGACAGCACGGAATATGCGCAAGAGTGACTTAAGAGCTATTGTTTGAAGGAATGTAACAATTATAATAATATTCGAACTTCTTTTGCCCAATATGCTAAGGTTTGGACACATGTGCATAATCATTAAAAATACACTTTCACTTTTCAAAAAAAACACTTACCTATGTTAAAATATCGATCGAATATCGATTACAGAAATATACGTAAAAATTTTGAATACAAATGTGTAAAATTAATAATTCTATACAAATCTTAATATACTTACATAAAAATATTTAGAAAAAGTGTATGAAAAAGCACAAATCATGAATATGCATTAGCAATTAGATCGTATAACATGAACATGCATGTATTGTATAACCTGTCATTATTTAAACATATTATGCGTATTTTACTAGCTTTATTATTTTCGATAATAATTTGGCCATACTGTGAAAATAATACTTATATCTATTAGAAAAATCGAATATATTAGTGCTACGAGATAAAAGTTTAAAAAAACCATCGAAACCCAAATAAAAATATATTAATTTATAAAGGTTATATGAAACCCATGCCGAAACCGAGAGCCTCCCTAACAAACACAAACATAACAAACGCATATACAATTTTGCGTGCAAAGAGAAGATGAAGGCGACAGTATAAGCGTTGTTCTAGGAAGTGTCATATAAGTAATTGTGGTGTTTACCAATTACAAAGAGATTAAAATGGAGAAAAAAACCACTATCATTCATAATTAACTAATGAAACCCTAGATGGTATAATTGCGTCAACGTATAGATTAATATTATTTGATTAGTATAACTGACACTATAACAATCACGTCATTATTTTTTTAAAAGAGTTATATAAAGAAAGATATATAAAGAAGCTAGTAGTGGCGCAGTGGCGTGCGAGCAACTGTAAACGCGACAGGTCGTGGGTTCGATTTTCACTTGATATTATCATTTTCTCGCTCTGGTAACGTCGTAAAACGCGGCGTTAAGTTCCGCCGCACAAGTTGTTTATGAGAACGGTAGATCCGTTATTATTTTTTTATTTTCTATAAACACTATATAAAAAAATCGTTGATGCTTAGATTTGTATATTAAAAACAAAATTGCAAACACAAGGTTGATAAGTTAGTAAATTAAAATAATAACATAAATTGTCAAACGCTAGAAAAATGGAGTCAAGATTGTCAATGGCAGTTTCACTTTATACTCGTATAAAGGTAACATGCAAAGGCGGTTTATTTCATTCATTCAATAAAAAATATATTAAAATTGTAAATTGGGTAAATATTATTAAAAAAATTAAAGATGCGTAGAGTGTACATTATTTATTTGTTTAATTTATTTTAAAAATTATTCATATTAAGCGAAGGTTTATGTTTGACATTTTCACTTGACTATTATTTTTTTAAGAGGGCGTCGTGGCGCAGAGACACGAGGATGCAACTAAACTCGACGGTCGTGGCTTCAATTACCACTCAAGGAATCAAATATTGAATATTACCAGGCAAAATTTCGCCACTCAACACGCAATGCCTTCAGAAGTCGGTGGAAACTGGGGAACAGAAGTGATTTAAGGGGAACGAAGTGCCTTAGCACTAGATTCCCATATATTCTATGCTTTACCCTACTATTTACCGAATACAGCGTGTATCTTAAAAAAAATATATAGTTATTTACAAATTTATATAATCAAAGTTACAAAGATGATGGGCAACAGAGTTATTTATTAGTCCATTGTTAGTGAGTGATCTTCCCAAGAAGCACGTCATTGATGATACATTTTGCGTAATTACGATCTACATAAACGCAAGATAAACACTTGTGTTTATATAACATATAATACACATTATAAGATAAAACTTCTTGATTAAAATTAAAATAAATGTTACATAATTACCAAATTTTATGACTTCTTAAATGGATATATTATGTAAAGTATTTAATTAGTACTTTTAAAAACATACAGAGACCATGGTAGTGCAGTGGGACGGCTTCTCACTTCATACGCGTCGATAGTGTGTTCCAATCCTCACTAGGGCACAAACTATTTACATTTCCCCCATTTTAGTATACAAATTATGGAGATGATTTTGAAAGGAAAGAAGAAAATGGAGTGATTTAACATTATGTTTTCCTTGCCTTCAGACACAAAGTGGCTAAAAAGCTTTTCAAATCATGTACTCAATACATGCCATTTACTTAAGAGCAAATGCACTACGTAACCTAACTTGTAATTATAAATAAGAAAAAAAAATCTTTTCAAAGATATGCCTTATATATCTGATAAAAGCTTTACTATTGAAACCGGCTCCCATATAAGTTCTCAGAGATATTATCTGCATTCGTCAAACCGGTATATGGTCTTGTTTTAAACTTGACACATTCTTGCGTAACTCACTAATTGTTTTTGTTCTGTTAAATATTTTTTTCCAGCATTCACGCTGTATCCCGTATGTATGAGGGTAGGCAGAGGAAACCTAGGGTATTATTTAAAATACTTTATATTTTACTTTTACTTCTTATATTTAAAAATAAAAAAACACTTTAATTACAGCATAAAACTAAAACTCTTGAAACTTTTGTTTTAGTCTAAAATAGTTTGCGTATTTTTAATCCCTTGAATTTTAATAAAAAAATAACCATAGTATTACAACGATCCCCAGTGTAGGTGTCAGCGATGAAATTGACGACATAACCATATTAATATATAAGATATAACATATTTAAAACTTAAACTACATTAAAGTGCACGAGTGAGTCAGCAATGCGGATATGCAACGTTTAACATACCTACTTGTCTGACAGCAAGCAATATTTTTATAACCACCACTCCTCCTCCTTTGCTTTAGCTTTAACAATACAATCAATTTTCTTTTTCATTTATATAAAATAAATAAATAATAACGATGCCCACTCATGAACCTTCGCAAGTAGGTTTTCTTTATGAATTGCTAAGTTGCAGATTCCAATAATGCAAAGTTTATAAAAACAGACTACCAAAATAACCTACTGAGAGTAGATTTAGTATTTCAGTAGATATAGATTAAGTACGCGAAAAAGCTTAAAAAGTATTAATTGTATTATTTTAATTAAATACAAGCTCTCTACGTACATTTCATAAAAATAATGTAACTATTAATTTCATACTCATTTTGAATGTACATTATAGTTAAGTTCATATTACTAAGGACAAACATAAGTAAAATTACATAATCTAGTGGCGCAGGTACTAATAATCACAAGGTCTATAGTGCATCCGCTAATATTGTCTATTTTTAGAAAAATCGAGTCAAGAGCTATTGTCGTTAACTTATTTATATTATACTTGTTTAGTATAATATAGTTTTAGAATATTCATATTAACATATATATTTTGTATAGGTACCATCCAGAAGTATAATATGAAAGCTCTGTTTTTGTTATGTGTCCATTGTGCAATAAGGACATAAATGTAAATACACAAAGACATTTTAAAAAATGTAAATTGTATAGTATAGTAAAAAAAATTTAAAATTTGATGTATAAACTAATCTATCGCCATATCTTGTACGTAAACGATAAGAAAAACATATTTTTAGCAGTTCATGGTTAAAATTAACGTTTGTATAAATTGTGACGATAATTAATTAGCATTTAGTAGTAATATTAATGAATAATACCTAATTCCATATAATTATAACGCGTAATTATATGAAACAGTCGTCATTAATAAATTATACTTATTTACGCCGTTCACTATAATGATACGAAATAGATAATTATTGAGATTAATTGGTCAACTTAAATTTAAGTCTTCTAAAAACCTGTTCTTATGTTGTTTTCTTAAACTTTTATGTAGCTTTTATAAATATCATGTATTTGAATAAATTCTCTATTAAAACTATTTATACAGTATACAGTATTTATACAGTATATATATATACAGTAATATGATCTTTTTTTAACCTCTTCGCCTTCACTCGTAAAATATTCAATATGTAAAAGCTTATTTTTCCCTAATTGTCTATAGAATAAATAAATATCATTATTTGTTTACTTTAATTATTTTTATTCATTACTAATTACTATAATATGTCTCTCCAATTCAAAACATGCGGAAAAAGCACCCATAAAATATAGTAACGTTAAAAAACATATAAGATGATTATATGTTATAGATAATTACATGTCAAACAAAAATTACAAATATTGTATGATATACTTTGCATGAAGGTCAAGGTGAGACATCGGGAAGTAAACGCGATTTATGTATGTATGGGTACAGAATAGACTAAAATAAATAACTTGCTTGTGCACTTATGTATATCTTTATTATCTGGATCACGACAGATTCAATGCATATTCTATTAACTAAAAAATGCATTAGACTAACATTAACGTTTTTCGGTCAAAAAAATGTGTCTTGGAGAATCGAGACCGGTATGTAAGTATATTACAACTGTCATTAGAGTATCGGTAATGAGGACAAATCTAAAGGAAAAACGGTTCATTTTATAAATTTCAGTATGTACATAGATATTTTGAAAGATCGTTGAACAAGACCTGTCTTAATTTAAAACAGGATACATTTAAGTTTCAGCAGTCATAATTTTTGTTATGAATGAAGTCACACTTTACCAGTATAAATAACCACATCATATTCATTTAAAACGCCTCTCGGAGACAAAAGGCGATTTCATAACCTTGTGTGACCCTACCATCTATTCACATGATTCACGTCCACTTCACTATAATTTAGCTATAGGCAGAGGCTAGACAAGCAAAACCAACCAGTAATCATCTATTATTAAAGAAACAGTCATTATACTATTGATCATAACAATTTCACAATTACAAATTCCGACACATACAATATTCCTATATGTTTTGTCAAACACTACTATGTCAGTATCAGCATTATATATTTTTTCGTCCATATATAAAATCCTACTTGTTAGACAGCTGATTTTTATTTAGCTTAAAAATGTATAAATTTATGTAAATTTTCCATTTCCAACCTTATAGTAGAATAGAAATGACCAAAACACAATTTACTTACTACAAGGCTACAATTTATTTACTAAAATTAGACAAATTAATTTCATCAACAGGTGCTCATCATCACAAACATTCTCATTTCTCGAATTATACATATCCATTGACTCATAGTTCCCCTTAAGAATATTCTCCAAGACCACTCCGCGACCCTCAGAACATCTGTTTCGGACACATATGTCACCTCAAGTCATCCGTAAAGCTAAGACTCACCGGGATTGACATATCAAGGCGACACATTAAACCAACCATATTATTTATGTATGCATAAACTAATTCGATATCAACCGTGACTAAAAGCGTAAATATTGATTAGTTAGATAAGAATTAGTATAATGTTAATATTGTTATAATCAAGTCGCTGGTATCAAACATTTTAATAAAAAATATATAAAATAACAATTTAAAATTTAGTAAAAAGCATTAGATATATAAAAACGTAACAAAAACAGTAGTAAATATGTTCAACAGCAAAGTGGGAAACAACGACCAAGTACGTAAAGGTCTTAACGTTAAATTATTCTTCATAGTTATAATGTCACATACCAGACTACCAGTGACCAGAGCCATTAAAAAATTAATGTTCCGTAACTGGTCCGCCAACACTTCAACAAGTTTTTGTATAACAAGGATTAGATTACCATTAGCAGTCTAAAAAACGAGCAGATAATCGATACTGACAGATCTGTAGATAGAAAAATTAGATACCGATGAATAAATTAAGCGTTTATTAGTCAACGTATAAATGCCTCTATAAAAAGTTTAATATCAGATTAAAATTTGAGTACTTTTTTATTCGTCTACTATGTACCAACATTACCATCTTTTCTTGCTTCACCTAAGCCATAACATTTATAGGTTTTCTGCACGACTATGTCATTTATACGAGGTATTTATGAAAGAAATAACAATTATTTCGCAAACTAAAGATAAACGTCAAGTCTGTCCAAAAAAGGGTATGCCCGCAATCAAAGCGAGTAATTACAAGAGGGTAACAGCACCGTAACGTTACGCACGTCACGATTTCTATCGTCTTACTGGGTCAACGACTGGCGCTGAACCTTGAATATTTTATATCACATAGTTTTACTTTTTTTATGTCTCAATTTCAAGTATATTAGAGCCTAGTGTTGAAGGTGGTCGAGAGAATTAAGTATTTACGAGGAATGTCTTACTTGTGACGCAATTGTTTTATGCCCTTTGGACATTTTGGTTGTACTTTGCTCGGGGCAGTATAGTTTAATTTTTGATGTATTATTTAATTATTTTTATACAAATTATAGAGAACTTAGTGTGATATGGGATGCCCATAGGCATTTCTCCGATCTGGTTTATATTTTATATTAACTTAGTAAATTGTTTATAATTAACTAAGTACGACGAGGAAACTCTAAGGAAAATAATGATTATACGTTGTATAACGATACAGTCATCATCATCATCATCAGCAGCACCCATCTTTTGTCCACTGCTGGACATAGGCCTTCCCCAATTCCAATTCAACGATACAGTGAATTCGCTTAATTAACAGAAAATAAAGAACGACTTATCACATGGAAAACATAAAAAATATAAGAAGATATGATCTATCTAGAATATTTATTTCAAAATCAAGGGCGTTGCTTTAATTTAAACTTTATGTAATTAGATGTACCCAAAGATAAATTCATGAAATCTGTGTCAGTTGGCATTGAAACAAAGATTGTTATATATTAATGTAAATAGGCGTATTTATAATATTAACGTATATTCTCTCACTAACTTCGTTTATCGAGGACAAACACTGAAATGTTAATTATCTAGAACAAAAATAGTGCCAACGCTCGAGGCTCTACTTCAGTGATCAATTATATAAAAGGAAAAATTAAGAAATATAAAAACGACACTTACAGGAAGAAAAGTATAGTACAGCGAGAGCCTGTCGTGACGTGAGATTGTTGTAAGATCCCCTTTTAGGCCAATAATATTTATAATGCCTCTAAAAGAGCGGAAAGTAGAGAAGTAACTTCTTTTGGAACACTACACACAAAATCTAATGAATAATATAATCTTTAGCAGACCTAATTAATTAATTTAATTTAATTATGTAAACTATATGTATGTAAATTAAAAAACATCAAAAGCTTATCATATCAATCATTATGTCAAGACGTATCACATTCTGATTCTCTGAGTAAATATCAACTTTCACTAAGCGATAAATACAGCAAAGATTAATGCCGTGTAATGTACCATTCACTCTTGCCAACTCCTTTTCAATACCGTTGCGGAATAAATTTAAGAGAAAATAAAAAAATAACACCAGAGATTTTTGAAAAAATGAGGCTTTTAATGAGGTTTGACTAGGGTTTGAGCTAACCTCGCGACTAGACTTACCTAAAAAATTAATGTAACTAAAAGTACATTACAAATAAAAAGAGAATACCACAAAAAAAAGACAACAAGCAAATATTTTTGTATTACAAAAAAATCATTAAAACAAACATAACACAAGGCTAACAACAACAGACTTCATCACATAATTTAAATCCATAATAATTATTTATGTATACAAAAATTTAAAAATAACCTTTTCCTCTTAAACATCTGCAAACGGCGTTAGATGTGTGTCGCGTCCCCGAAATGCGCTGGCGCCGATCTCCGTGTACGGAGTTGGCTGACCGACACGCGCATCCACCGAATTGGTCAAGTTCACGGCGCTGTTGCGCATCAAATATGGTCATCGCTTCGCAAGGCAACTAAGATAATGTCCGTTAAACTATTTTAATAGTGTATTTCAAAATACATAATAATTGAGAAAAATAATTTACTTTTATATACAAATTTATTATACGAATACATTTTCAATTATCATCAAAAAGACAATACTATTTATTATATTATTCTCAAAGTCATTACCACCAAATATAATGAATTTCCATTCAATTCTAAGTTCCGTTTCATTAACTACATGAATATATCACGAATGTCATAAAAACCCAAACAAAAATGCGACCTTGCAACCTAATATACTACACACACAACAACTGTCATAAATCACAAAGGAACAAGAACACTAATTTCTTTAATGACCTCTAAATATTTCCATATTATAAATCAATGTCGAGTTAGAGAATTGAGTATTTAAATTAATCTAGAAACTAATTTCGTTAACAAGCATTTTAATATTTGATGTTAAATTTTCATTCTATATAAACATTGCATAAAAAAAGGAAAGATCAAATGATATAAATTAAGAAACAATACAAGGAATATATCTTAAAAGGTGCGACGAGATAAGTTACACAAGTAACGTAACCGTTAGCGATTACACAAAAAAATAAGCACTCGTCGTAATTATGACGAGTTTAATTAAAAGTATTATTAAGATTATAAGAATAGAATAGTTATTTATCTTATTACGTCTAAATATATATAAATTCTAAATCGTAGTTTTTCCTTGCCATTATTAGAGTCAAGTTCATGGCGTAGCACAAGGCAAGTAGCATCCACTGGGGCATCATCATTTACATAGATAATAACTTGGCGGTTATAAACATAATGTAACACAATACTAGTTTACTTTACATCCTGCGGCTATGAAGCGCCATTATCACCTTTCGCAAGTTCACGGTTAGTTGACTATATCATCTTAAAACGTTGTTGGCTAGGTTTTAGCTACACGCTCGCTTATAACAAAGTGGGAACCTAGTGTTAAAACACTTTTTCTCCATTTCTCATCCAAATTCCAGCTTCAACTTGGTACCAGATCAAGGAATTAAATTATTAATTCTCCCGAGAGGGTATCGAAGTCACAACTGTCGTGAGTAGAATCACACGTTTGTGCCACTGGACCACGACGACCTCAGACCTCACCCATAGTTTCAAAGGTCATTATTTCCTTAGATGTATCACAATCAGCGATCGCCTGCGGCAACAGTCGAGGCGTCTTAACCGTCAAGTTCAAGGCACGGTACGCTCTGCTGACCGAGTCATCTCTGACCTGGCCGGATGACGACCGCAATCTACATTTCTCAGACAATACATTACGTTTAGCAAAATATTGATGGCAAATGTACACAATACGAAGAAAATGATACAAAATTGTCTCCTAATAAAACTAAAAAAGGTGTATGAAACGAGTGACATTTTCAATATCACCTTGCCAATAAACTATTTTAATAAAGTCCAAATGCAAAAATGCCAACTCTTAAGAGCAATAAACAATTAAAACAACTACTAAATAAATGTGAAACTCGACCTTGGAAAATTTTATCGCCCACGCGATATCAACGTAAACAAACCGATTTTTCAAAACGGCAATTACAGTGGACATAAGTGGTGGTATCATCTCTATAAAACCTACAAAGGTAAAAACCACTTGTCTTAATACAAACTACCTTTATATATTAATTATAAAATAATATTTAACATAAATTATTTTTTAAATGAATTATACTATAATATTACTTCTCCAGCAATGCCTTACCATACAAGAGAAATGAAATAATGAATGCCTCCGAGTGGAGATTGAACCCAGAACTATCACATTTATAGCCAGACCCACTCCCACTACGTCTCTCTGGTCTCCGCAAACCCATTATATGAACAATATAAAATAATAAAGTACATGGCATTTAAAAAAAAATACAACACAAAAAAGAACACCGAGATGGAATTCCTACGCCATGCATTGTTAAGATTAGAAACTAGTCAACCGAGCACACGAGGGTCACACGCCACACCTTTTGTTTTAGAACCATTATGTATTTCGTTTTCTTGTCTGGTTATTCCCGCGAATGATATTAAAAGTGTACGTCGTCTATAAATAGTAATATAATAACATGTATTTTGTTTAAAATAGATTTTTATTATTGTTACTTAGTCAGTTTTATATTACTTTTTTTATTTTTACTTCCGACTCTAAAAAAAGACTATTAGTTTCTGAACCTATCATTTCACTGTTATCTACAACTATCGTTTCTGTTTTTTTTTTTTTTTTTCAATTAAATAAATACAATAATATAAATATTGATAAAGTAATCAATTTTATTTATTAAAATTCATCGTAACAACGAAACAATCAAAGTATTTGTTTTCTTTACATAAAATGTTCTTGATATTATTAAGTTGATTTTCTTTTGTCCTTTATCTGAAGCCGAGAGAATGTAGTATAATTTAAAAATTTTATTTATATACAGACAATATTACAAAAAATCTTATTGAATATTCGTATAGCGCACTTGTCGGTTTCTCAAGCGTTATTTATTTTATTTTATTCAAACAAGAAGGTTCTACTCGATTGGTTTATTGAACAACTTGACATATACATACATACGTTTTTGTCCTCACTGTATATTGTGGACAATCATAAAATAAGCAGTACTCAAAAAATTAATGCAATTTAAATAACTTATTAAATAAATAAAAAAAGTTATTTTAAAAGAGTGTAACAAAAACATGCAAATTCATATAATATACTTTAAAAATTCCTATCAAAATTCCATTATTGGGATTCCCATAAATATCTCACTAAAAAATGCTATGTTCTTGATAAAATAATAAATTGTAGGTTTTTACGCCACTTGGCGCCGCGGTAGCACATTCTTTCAATGCAAATCACGTTTATATTTTTTCAACAGAATCATTAACACAATGCACTTTGAATCGTGCACGTTTTGAAGTAAGGTATTGCTGATATAGCTATATTATATGTGTACAAGGAAATTACAGGCTTTCTGTATATGTATATAAATAAAATGTGTAAGAAACTATTATATATAGGTATCCCGCATAAAGCAGGGTAGACAGAGGGAACCTAATATTAAGACAATCCTTTCCTCACTTTCTGCCGATTTTTTGAGACATTGCATGTAGAGCTGCGCTTTGCCTTGTCACCAGAGCGAAGAAATGAAAATATTAATAAATAATAATTTATTCCTCCGAGTGCCGATAGAACCCAGAACGGTCGCCTTCAGAGTCACACGTTTGCGTCACTTCGCCACGTATAGTTAGTTAATTAGAATATTAAAAATATAATATTTAAAAAGGAAAAAAAAAAACTAATTTAAAAAAGAAAGTAAAACTGAAAATTTACTGCAACCAACAATACCGCTATTGGTAAATACATAAACGTCCAGTTAAACTTAAGTGTAGAGTAAATAACAATTTAGAAATATAACATAAAGAAATCCATCAAAGTTACGCAAAGCGAAGCCTCGAATGCTAGAAAATGGGTCTAGAATTCTAGATTACGTACCGTAGCCAGTAACGTAGAATTAGATGTGTAATCAGTAACACTATCATCATATAGGAAGTATCTACAGTGTTATTGTTCGCATTTATAGGTTTCATGCAGTGGATATTGCTAAATACTTAAGGATGTTATAACATTGTGAAGGTTAAGAGTTCAATCCCTTGGTAAATTTATGAAGGAAAGGGCAAAAATAAAAAAAAAATGGTCCTGAAGGTTTTGAGTTAAAATAGTAAAGCACCTTTATAATTATTATTAAAAAAAACCTAAAACACATCATCAAGCGTACAAGATGTAAAGTCTAAATATAAGTATGAATTTACCAATTATTCTTAGATATGTCATAAAATTTTATTAATAAGCCGTATCTAATACGAATTTGGCAGGCAAAGTTATGTCTCATACTGTGTTTTAGTTTTAGTCATACGACGAGAATATGAATGAAAACTGTATAATAAATTCGAGGCTAACCAAATTTACGACTAAATTCAAAGAAATTAGAGACCAAAACTAAAATAAATGGTGATTCAATTGTACATAATAAGAATGCAATATTACTTAAAAAGCTTCGTGCGGTAACTTAAAATTCTATTGTTTTATAATAAACGATTATGTCACAAAACTAAATATATATTTACAAGTTTATAGTACACGCGTTCAGTGAAACTATAATTACAGCTTTTTCGCGCGCTTTTCGCGGAGCCGCCATGTTGTGGGAAAACGCGGGAAAGTAGAAAGTGGTGTTTCATTGTCACTACGAAGGTCGTACTATTATACAGTGATTCCCATAGAAAATCTTAGATAACAGGGGTTAGATGTGTTATTTTGATACTATATCTTAATTTTAAAATTTCATAGTTTCTCAATGTCACGCACATTGTTTTCTCATTTGAAATTTTCTTTTAACTAGACTGCGGGTCCACGAATTTCCGAAATAAAAAGACAAGAATTATCATGGTACATAAATCTCATTCCATTCTTTTACATATCACTTTTTATCAAAAAAGTTGTTGAAATAAAAAAATGTTTACGAAAAAAAAATAATTTTCTAGAAAAAAAATTTGGAAGAAACATTGCATCTAAACAAGTATATAAATTAAAACGGCGCCCGAATGTCGGCTCATAAAATAACATTATTATTATGTATTATTATATTATTAGGTATGCTAATATAATCGGAGTCCACCGTCCTACCGGGCGGATCTGGTTTCGCGTTGTTTATATTCGTCCACGATTAATCAACTGTTACTTATTACTTTTAACCAAATCTGTACCATCGTAATTAAGAATACCTTTCTGGGTCTTGGCGCCACTGGCTTCTACAATGAAAAATCTCCTCTACGGAATAGAATTAAAGTATAATTCTGTTGAAAATAAGTATAAAACTTTATTAACATTATAATTTTGTTTATTTGTTAGGTGAAATTGAATATCGGTCCATCTTTCGGTCGTTAGAAGGTCGTTTATCGCGTGTGTCACCCGGCGTCACCGTCGGGTTTCCCGGGCGGCCCGCGCGGAATGCGGAGATGACCGCGGTTTTGGCATATTTCGCGTCTCCTATTACCATACGGCCGCGTCGGCGCCCGGCGCGAGTTTGACGAATAAAAAACATCTGATTAAGATAGCCGACGCCGGGCCAACTATTGATAACGAAGTGACTGACTTTTAATTTTGTAAACACGAGACTTTTCCGTTACCATTTTTAATTTAATTATATGCTGAATTATATTAAAATGTATATTAGATAATTTGGTATAGAGTTCATGGCCGTGTTTTAATGGAGTTAATTAAAATCTCGATTAATTTATTCTTATATCAAATATATGGTTCAAAATGCTGTTTGTCTCATTATAATGACTCTTGGACGGTAAAATTAATGGAAATGTCGACCTTTACACAAGTAATGTTAAGAAATGCCAAATGTCGTTACTAGAATTAAATAAGACGTAGTAATTAAAATCATAAATAGAGATCTACCTTATTTCGGATGAGTGCTCGCAGTGATTAATATATACTTGTATGTACATAGATGTACTTAGTATATGGACATACATGTATATTATGTAATAATCATTAGTATATATTAGTAATATTCCGGTTTTTCCATTAACGTATGTACCTAGGTAGGTAGGTACAGTACCTACCTACTTTTTTATAAAATAATTTATTGTGTAAATTTTAGTTTTGATTTTAATTAAAAATTGTGTACCTTTATATCATCTAAGCTTAGAAAAATACAACAGTTATATAAAATACTCTACTTGTTAAAGGTACTTTGATCCTAAATCATTAAACTAATTTCTTAATGTAATTTAATGACGACAAAACAGAACGGACGTCGCTTGTCTTTTTCCTTTGGAAATTCAACTACTTATGTTTCCTAAGTCCAGTCACTTTCTATACTTCGGATACGTCCGCGGGAACCCGTTACGTTGCATAATATCCAATCCAACACCTATGCTTGTTACTTGCAATCATATATTGCACAGAAATAGCTTAGCTTTGCTGGTGGCAGTGTAAATATTTTATATAAACAAATAGTATTGGTCAATATAATATAGTAAAAATATTATAATCTGTTTTAAGCATCTTCCCTTTAAATATAATAACCTATTCATTGACGGAATTATTTTTTTTAACTTCAACCCAAAGAAACAAATGAAAACGAAAATATTATATTAATTAAAAATATTAACATTTAGCACAATATTAAATTATCATAGTAGGTACGTTGTAGCATTGCTAAAAAGCATAATTCAATTACTATATTAGAAAATATTAGGAAATTTCAAATATTCTTTGGCAATTTGTGGTAAAACAAATTACTATAGCTGAACAAGTTAATGGCAGCTTGACTCTGTTATCGCACATAACATTTCTCAACGACAACATATTACAAACGGTCTCGTATAAAAAACCATGTAGTTTAACATTTTAGTACCCACGGGCATCCGCGTACATCCCACTCGTTTGGTAGTAAAGCTTTATGCACACTAAGAAACCCACAAACACAACTTAACAAGTAAAAAAAACTTTGATTATTTAAAAATAATTACTTAAAAATATTGAACAATTGTTCAAATTTATGGTCAAAGAAATATTTGTAGTTTTTTATAAGAAGATAACGTTGGTTATAAAATGTTCTAAGTTTCCTGTTTCACATTCTTACTAAATAAACAATATAAACTATGTTAGTATGACTAATATCACATAGTTTAGTGTCACCTGTAAGGCGAATTAATGTTACGTAATATAATTATAGAATAATTAAAATACGAAATCTTTTTCTTTGCGAAAAAATAAGTCCAGTCAACAATGAAAAAAAAAGTAGGAAGGAGCTTTTAAAAATATTTCGCCTCTTATACTGTCAACTTCGTGAGTTTCAGTCGTGCACGTATCTTTAGGCGCTGGACGTTCAGAGTAAATCCGCAATCTCAACAGTGCGACGACCTTGGCTTATGGCGCCGTAAAAAGCAAGGGCAATACGGGCTGGTGACAATGAAACTGAGTTTTAAATTTAATTTTAACCTTTGACCTTTCTAAAGTCACTACAGATTTCATATTTTGCAAGCTTCACGTAAATCTAATTAAAGAATTTATGGCAACATTTTATGGATATTCTCGTACTTCTATTACACGTACGTAAAAAAATGGCTATTTTTAAAAGATCATCATTTTAAATTAAACAAACACAGTTTAATTGTAAATAATATACTTAAAGCGCTAACAGATCAAAAGGGTACAACGGTTGGACAAAACATTATATTTACATATTCGTGACACAATTTTACAAAAAGTAATATGTTATAAGTAATAACACATTTAATTATATTTTCTGGAAAATAATTATAATAATAATTTTCTAACTAATGGGTGGTAATAAATCTGCCACATCTTGTCAATTCACAGAGGAAAAGATCGTGGGAAAAGTTGAGCATTGGAAGTGTTTCTGGGGCATGTTTTCCTGCTATCCGTACCCCGTCATATATTTACTGCAGACGTATCTTTAAGTATATTATAGGATACGCATAAAAGTAGAACACAGATAGTGAGTTCAATATAATTATTGATCTTGGATTCCATCTAATTACAAGCAAAACAAGTAAACGCCACTGATTATTTATTGGTAAAGCGTCTATTGTTTATTGTTCTATTGGGAATTCCTTTTAAGAAACGGGATTTTGAAGCTATCTCGTAAACTAGAAGTCGTCGCATCACTCAGTAAGCAAAATATAATTTTAATGAAGCTAATTTTATCTAGCATAATCGCTCAGAGAACAATAAACAAAATACTGAAAATGTAATATGTGAATTAAAAGAATAAACAAAAACAATGTAGGTATTTGGATAACTCACATAATTATGAGATAATTTCATATACATACTTCGGATACTGAACCCAAAACCTGCAGATAGAAACATTACGCTGATAACATCACTTAGCAAAATATTGCTGTAATATTTATATATTGAAATAAAAAAAGCAGCTAAGAGAAACTAACTAACACACATAACTACCTCGTTCAAGTCATCTGGAAGTGATAACAAGTGTTGCATAACAGAGCCAGTTCTGATGATGTTAATGTTCACATCGAAGATGCTAAAATCGATCTAATCAGAGCAAGGTCATGTGTTGCAACAGGTCATGAGAAATTTCGGAATATACAAAATGGGTCGACAATTGAATAAATACTATCATAGTGTGAACAGAACTTCGATTCAATGATAAATTTTAACCATAAGCTGTTAACATTTTAAGATGTAGGTATAAGATATAACGATTATTCTTATTGTAGAGTTATACTTTAAATACAAATATAAAGTAAATGGAAACAATTTAGGTATTGCTAACTTTTTGCCGCTTTTTATCATTATTTTTTGCCACTACATCGAAGCGGTCGGCATTTTATAATTGGAATAATCTATTATAGCAATTAATATAGTACAAACATTTAACATTTACTTGATAACAAAAACAAGCACATTCGCTATACAATATTGACACGATAGCCGAATACCTTACACGAGATTAGCCTCACACAATAACACGAATATCCTCAAGGATACACATTTAATGGTTTAAAAATAAAAAGCCATCGTACCTACAATTGATTACATCTCCAAAAAATCCGAACCGCACACCTCGAACCAGTTATCGAAACAAGCGCTAAAGTTTGGTATGTTAGGAATCCCGCGACGCCTCGACGCCGAGATGCTGTCGCTTGGAAAAAAAACAAATCCGTTTTCAAATTAATAATTGTATCGTAAATCTGGCGGACGTCACGGAATAATTCAGATAGGTGTCGCCGGTGTTTCATTTAAATTCATACAAACATATAATTCTGGTGACTCGAGGAGAAAAACGAGTCGTTTAGTAAACAATAACACAGCCGGATCGCACGTTTTCAACTGTTTTGATATACGGATGGCGCCTAGAAAATGGACTATTGCATCTCAACAACTAACATTTTAATTTTAAAATAACTTGATTTTTGATGGCTATTAACTATGGCGACGACCTTCACAATGTCTGTTCCACCTTTTTATCGATTGGCTGTATCGATAGAAATATATGCACATTTAGTCTGTATTGATAATTTTTAATTTACTACTCTCATGATTAATATACTCGTATATTATAGTAATAAAAAAATAATGAACAACAGTAACATCGTAAATTTAAACTTAAAGGCCTGTTAATATTTTATGAGATATGTAAAATATTTTGACAGCGATTTCTCAGGCTAATTTAATAGGTATCATTATTACACAAGATACCATTAAAAAGTTTATTATAATTATTATTATATTTTCAATTATTATGCAATTGTAATGATTTTTTTATTGTTTTACAAAATAACACGAAAAACATATTACCGTTTACAAAAAAATCAGCAAACTAAGGCAAAATATGACAATACTGTACAAATAAAATAATAATAAGGTCAAAAGGCGTTATGAATAAAATTACATAACTCATGAGGACGGCGTCGACCGCATCCGGGCCGGCCCGGGCGGCGCCTGGGCTCGTCGTCGGAAAGCTTATCGATTACCTTGTTTTGTCATTCTACTAAATATTATAAATATGCCATGTTTTTTACTTTACACAGGCACCAAGTTAAGTTGACCGATTTATGGTGTTTATAACCTTCCAGTATTCAGAGATTTACGGAAAAATATTAAAATAATAATTCATTTTATCTTCACACATCTCACATGAATGCGGGGCGATCAGGAAATGCAATATTTGATGTTAAGGTCATTTTGGTACACTCATGCCTTTACACATGGGTTATCAATGGGTTCAATTCCCACTATAAAAATGTAATTTATATTAAAAAATATTTCTTTTTTCTCGGTCCAAGTATATATTTCCCACCTAACAAAGCTGCCTTAAAGTGACCGAAAAATTGAAAGTGAAGGAAAATACCATCAAATTCCACCTGTCTGTCTGTCCAAGTGCGTAAAGACATTTCTATATTAATTGTATTGATACAATTAAAAACACGTATCGATTTAATGGAATATAACTAATGGCATAGCAACTGCAATGCCAAATATGGCGAGGTCGGTTGATGTTGGTCAGCGACTGAGAGCCGCTCTGGTGTGGAATGTAGCTCGAATAAGCTAGGCTGTGATATATTTTACTTCTAATATAGTTATTACATTGTTTAACTTTAAAATTAATAAATTGTTTTCTAAATTAAAATTTCACTATCAATTGTTTACTTAAAGATATTTATTTCGTCTCATTCATTTAAAAAAGATCACAATCAAGATTAAATTAATATGTAATCTAAATCAAAGATCATTAAAATCGAATAACAAGTCCTTAATTAATAAATATTTTCTAACATAAATAAAATATTTAAATAAAAAACTTAACCAAAAGGGAATAAACAAACTAATTATTTCTTGATTAGCGATTAACAAATATTTTCGTTACGTCAAACAGCGCATTTTTTACGATAGTGTGAACATATTTAGCAGTAATAAAATACCAAACTAGCGCTTTTTGAAGATAATGATGAATAATGGCATATTTATGAAACTAGAACATTTAATAGCACTCAGACGCGCTAAAGTACCTATTTGTATATATATAATGTTGAGTAAACAAATCAGCAGCAAGCATCTTCACGCTATATCCCGCACATAGCATGGTAGGCAGAGGAAACCTAGTGTTACGACACTTCGTTCCCTACTTTACGCTAAATTCTAGAGGCATTGCGGGTTGAGTGGCGGAACTCAATTCTGCGCTTTGCCTCAAAACCAGAGCGAAGAAATGAGAATATAAATTTAAATAAATATTTCATTTCCTCGAGTTTGCATCGAACCCACGACAAACCGTGTTTTTTTCACACTGACGTCGTCGATTTTTTCAATTTTTTTAATAGAAATGATCGGACAAATGAAAAAGGAAATATGTGGACAATGTAGTTTATGCTTCAATTATGGAGGTAATCTTAGTATATCGTAAAGCAATTAATATTAAAAATATGAAATAATAGCACACTTAATACATTCCTACGCATATTCTAAGAATATAACAATTATAGATATTCTAAATACAAAATGCAAAAAAAGATCCGGGATGCCTCTCGCAGATGTACGATTAAATACCGAATTCAGAGAAAAAAGTCTCAATCTTGTACCGATCGTCCATTCCAAAAGAAAGTCTAAAAAAATGTCATAATCTTTATATATTTATAAAAGCGTATTATAATACTGTGCTTTTTTAACACTTAAATTCTATAATCTTTGTAATTTTTAACTACTTATATGTATTTGTATTGCTTTAAATTTTACAGCTTGTTTAAATAAATTTGGTAATTATTAATAATTATATTTTGAAATAATTCATCCATACAAAATAATTTCACATTCGCTTAAAATAAATTACCGTGACGGTAATTTCCTTTATAACAACATAATTCGTAATTTTACGTCTTCTGGTACCGCTTGGTGATGGACGGTTAACTTGAATCTCGGTCCCGTTCTCATCCGGCGACCTTCCGAGGACGCGCCGATGTCGATGACACTGATTAGGACGCTCGTTCACCAAATAGCTTACGATAGCCGCAAGAACGTTTGGCTATAGAATTTCATAGAGAAGGTGAGCAATGCAAATATTTCCCATATTTAATTCATATTAAATACATATGATCCATTCTTAATTGCTAAGGTATTCCGTTTTTACTCGTAATATTTAGATATTATAACCATATTCAATATTAAGTAATCTTCCAAATTTGACAGGCTAACTTACCCAATTATTTAACACTTATGCAAACACGCTCATCTCGACATGTATTTACAAACCTGATGCGACATGCAACTCTGCTTCCCCATACATATGTCACTGACATATCGCTGATGTATGAACTTGTCATATTTCGCATTAATCAACGAAATTACCCAAATAGCAAACAGAACATAACGTAAACCGTTATTCCAACAGTGATCACAACAAAGGTTGGCTACCACCAACACTGGTACAGGACCTAGGTAGGTATACTATACTATACTATATACCTACCTACTACATACTACTCAGTATTAGGTAGGTAGCGAGGCAGTAGTGCATCGCGATAGGTAGTGTGTGTCGGGCGGCGCGTCGGTGTGCGTGCGGCGTATTTACGCGCGCGCCCCTACCACCGGCGGCACTCATGCGCCGCGCGACCCGCCGACCACACGCGCACCCCACCACGCACCGCGGCCCTGCGACACTGCGACACTTGCCACTCAGCCACACTGTGGCCAGTGACCGAACACCAGTGATAGTGAAGTGACATTACCGCAACCCTCGTGATATGTGCTGAAGAGTGTACCACAAGTGTTTTGTAGTAGCAGCCTCAACCGTTCACACTAAATGTAAGATCGTGTTTGTTATTTATCATATTTTTTTTTCTCTCTGTCATAATTAATTCGGCCCGGCCCCCGACCTAGATCTCACGAGCTCGGCACCGGTATACCAACAATGTAATCGTATCGCGACATTAATATTAATTTTAAATTTCGCAGCTAGCCCAAACTATGAGACCCGATGACGGTCACATATAAAGAAACACCTGTGAGAAAACGTAAACAAAAGACTCTCAAAGAATTGTTACAAGTTATAACAAAATACTCTGTGAAACATTTACATAAATATTATACTGGAAAATTTATTGAAGTGAGCAAATCGTGATATACGCATTAAGGTCTACCGGTGGATCTTTCGAGTATTAATATAATTATCTTAAAGCAATCGTCCCACGCACTTCTGATTCAGTTGTCATTAATAATAAGAAGTGAGTACTACGAGTGATAAATAAATTGTAGTAATCTTAGACGCTTACGAGTCTTCATTCATAATAGCCTTAAACAAAACAATAATAACGTAATGAATTAGTGCTGTTCATTCAAAAAAAACTAATTTAAACAGTTAATGATAAATTACGAAGCAATTAAAAAATATAATTGATAACGTTAAAATTTATATTTAGACAATAATTTAGTATAAACGTATTTAACGTAAAACATTTAGGGACTAGGTACTAAAAATAACTTCCGAGAATGTAAATAGAATTTACAATGATACATAGATCTAATGATAAAAATATAAGTCTCAAAGTTGAAACATCCGCGTAACGGGAGTTGGAAGCGCGAAGAGACGCGTGAGAAATACTAATTTTATGCTCCATCAGTTATTACGTGACTATTATTTATTTCATTGAGTGACAACGCGCTAATGAATTCCGAATATAGATATCAATTTCAATAAATATTAATACATTAATTCTAAAAATTAATAAACAAATATATTCAAACGGACTTTAAGATAAAATTTTAATATAATTCGTATTTTAGAATAAATGGTTTTCATTTATAACGTAAATGAAGAAATTACATTAATAAGTAATTGAAAAATCAAAGCGAGATGAAAGTAGCGCGGTTAATGAAAGTGCACAGAGTTGTACCTGCAACGCTGACATAACACCATAAATAATCGACACACACACCGTTTCTGCCGTAGGTAACTGCCGATACGTGAATTAATATCGAGATAAGTCTTGCAATAAAAGGAAGTATTACAATTCGTTTTTAAACGTTATTCGATCATTTATGCCCAAATGGTGTGAGAACAACATAACAATTACGAAGGCGGATGTTAAAGAACGAACGTTTTCGTATTTCCCGAAACGTACAAAACTAGTTAAAGTTAATAGTGATATAACTAGAGAATAAACAGATCATATCACAATGATCAAACGAAATAACACCTAGTGCAGATCGACAAATAAGATTGCCGACTGTTTTGAACGACAATAGTTATATTATGCAACATTGGGACAAGTCTTCAACAAATTTTGAGTTTTATTTAACAAAAGGTTTCTAATATTTCTATGTTATGGGGAAATTGAACGTTATATTTACACAAAAGCTCTATCATACTAAGCTTTGAAGGCTACCATCAAATGCCATTAGCATGAAACCTGTTTCATTGCATACCGTTCCGAGCTAAATAAAGACTGGCATTCAGTAAACTATACACTTCTTAGTTCGTAAGAATGTCGCATTCCCAACTAAGGTAGCGCACACGGCGTCGCATACGGTACCGGCGTCACCTACGGAGGTTAACCTAACCTTTAAACTTACGTCCCTGTCTAGACAAGACAACCTCAACCATGAATCAGTTTAGAAACGTCACTTCTTAGAAAACTATTAATATGGCTATTAACTAGATTATTTATTGATGACATCAGAAAACAGTGTCACTGCGATACAATGTTTAACTAAGCCTTTATTTTGCGTCATATTAATTGAAAATAATATTAATTTACATCATTTATTTGTGAGCTCGGTAATATAGCTTTTTATAAAGATCAATTCAGTTGACACATCACAATTTAATGTAGTGATGCGTTCGATCAACGATTTATAACGGTCAATCGAAGCAAAACTACTACTGTCAATGATACACAAGTATGCAATGTTTACATATACAGTGTAAATAATCTAACAACATTTAGTTCTAATTGAAGCTGTGTACGATGATACTACAAAATGACGATTACGTCACCTCTTGTGGACGTCAATAAAAAAATCGAATCCGGCTTATGACTCGTGACGAGTGTGTTATCACAAAAAACTAAAACACGCGTTAAGAAAACTAAAAAGTGTTAAGAAAACAATGCGCGCGCGCAGCCTCCTTCTGTTGTTCAGTATAACAATAACAATAGGTATTTTCCCAGCTAGTTGCGTTTGCACGTTGTTAGCTACTAAAGTCATTTGTCGCGAGATATTTTATGTATGAAAAATGTACCACCTTGAAACTAATTAGCTCGCGTAACGACTATATAGTGGTTAACTACGGCGATTGGCAAAAATTTCAAAATATGTTTATAAATATGCAGCTTTCCTCGAACTACGAGCGAAGGACTCGACTCGCAATCTAAGGTTGCCTATTATCCGCCACGCTCCGAAAAACACCTAAAGGTAGCGCCACAACGGCGGAAAAATTTTGAAACCCATTGCGCAAAGCGACTCATATTAAACAATATAAAACTAATAGACGTTATCTCACTAGAATCAACTAATTGATGTTTACTCCATAGCGCTTCCCATCTCCATCCGATTGAAACTATCTTAGTAGCGAGTGTACTCACCGTGCTCTCTTTGCATGCAAATTTAATCTTACCTGCAACAATAATAATAAGGTTAATTGATTATATAACTACAAATATGCTATGTTTATACGCTTAAGCGTAGTGGAAAGCCATCGACTTAACGAGGCACGTCTACGTGATATAATTTACCAAGCCCAGTTTAAATTATGTGAAAAATACGAAAATTTCTATGTTTCGTAATAGCAATTACCGACCAACTACATAAGAGCAAACAACGCCACATTACATAGAAGATTACACACAATAACTCTGAATGTGTCCACTGAGAAATTACGAAACAAAGCATCAAGAAAGTAGCAAACTAACAAAAGAAATGAAAGCTAATTCTTACTAAGAATAGCGTAAGAAATACTTATTCAAGTACACGATCGCACTATGTCACAGTAAAAATAGTTTTTTTGTATCATAATACTATCTTTAAACATTAGGAAGTCCTAAAATGGAGAAATCTTTGTAAGTTGTTGCGGTCAACTATTTTTATCATGACGATTTTTTTAAATCTAAATTACTATTTGTAATAGCCTTGTTTCTAGTGAAATATCATAAAATGTATAAGTAAAAACAAAACAACTAAAATTTAATTATTAGAAAAAGAATTTATTTAATATAATAAAAAGAAATAATATTTTTTCTGTATAATATATTTATAGTTGCACAAGTTCGATAATAACCTTGCAAGTTTCAAATACAACGTGGGTATTATAAATCATAAAGCCACCAACAATGAAACGTATGACAGGAACATAGGCATACTACGAAATAGTTTGCTACGCGGCCCCGAAGGCGGCGCGTGCGCACTCACAAACCGTATTAAAGACAGTCACGACTTCATGAACCGGACCAATTTTTTTGTAAAACGACCTCAACATAACACCAGTTAATACTTAAAATCGAAGAAATTGTCATTTCAATCTTAAAACGTCCAACAAAAGGTAGTACTAAAAATGGCAACTATTACAATATAATTGCTATTATTAAATATAACGAATAAAATGGCAAAATAAAAATAAGTTCAAGTTGTTTATAATGAACAACCACCGAGCCAAACTAAATCAAGTTGAATAAGAACTTGACTCTTAAGAATTCTCACATTAAAATCCAAGGTCACCAGATAAGCATATAATTTCAAAGTTATCTACGCATCTAGTAGAATTATATAAATGTTAGACGACATAAAGTACAGGCATATGTTAGAGGTGCAACGTTAGTGTTCCAAATAAGTTGTCAGGAAGGTTTCGCCTTGACCGGACGCTATGACAATTATAAATTGAGCCGTGACATTATTTGTTATGTCTTTATCGATGAATGCACTAACAGCTTCTGAATAAATTATAAGCGAACTGGCACTGATACAAATTATTAACAATCTTTTTTTTAACTTGCGTTTTTTATAAAACTTTACAAGAAAATAATAAACAAAGATTAAATTACTTTTTGTTGATAAATACAATATTATACACCGCTATACTTAATACGTACATAAAAAATAGGGCATATAAGGATTAACAACGAGACCGAACACTGCTCTAATTCTTAATTTGTCACGGTTTCGTAACCTGCGAGCTTAACGCGGTTGTGTTCTTGACTCGTGCCTTAACAGCGCTTGGATTTAACAAAATTTTAACTTCCAATCAAAAACTTTCGACATGGTTATTAAGTCTTAATTTTATTTTACATTTGGCATTATTGACTTAATTATTTAAAAGCAAGTTTTACACCACATCGATTGGTTATTAAAGTATTATAATTTTCAATTAACGAATTACATATAACTGTATATTTAAAAATTATGTTAGGCAATATGTAACGACAATATTATAAAAGGTTAAAAATAATGTCCTAGTAGAAATAAAATCAAGGCGCATATGTCAAAATGTTTGAAGTAATTAAGTTATAACGAGTTTGGCCGTCGGCGATCATTGTACTTGTAAATTTCCATAATGTATAAATAAATATAGCTAGCATATGTAAAATCTGAACCATTTTTAACAGTTCAGTATTTTCCGCAAAATTCAAGGAGATCAATTCAATATACAATTACAAAGTAAGTTGAATATTGAAGGCTAGAAGCAATTACGTAAATTGCCACTTGGTACGTCTAACGCGGATTCGATAGAGTATAGCTTAGATCCTGTTAGAAACGAGATATTACAAATTCCGATTATTCAAATGAAGGAAAATTACTACTTGTCATAATGTCAGAGATTAATGAATAGTTTTTATACTGCAAGGGGCAATAAAAGTTTTATAATGCTGTGAAAATGCAACCGGCGTCCTGGCCAGCCAGTGGTAGGTGTGTAGAGGCAATGGAAAGTTGGCGGCCTGGCAATGTCGAGCACTGAATACAAATTATTGACAATGAATCAAGTTTCCCAACGCCATTGCAGCAAGAAGATAAGAAAGCTTGTGCATCTTTGTGATAAAGTATCAAACTACCAAACTACTTTTTAATATCGAAAGATATACTAAAATAAAGTTATAAACTTTAGAGGAACAATTGTAGGTTTTTCGAAGGTAAACTTGTAGTGCAAACGAAAGGATATATTCAAGATGAGTCCCGCAAATGTCAAACTTTATAAAATACTCGTGTTGAACTTTGAAAGTTACTTGTGGAATATTACAAAATAAACTCTTGCTAATTTAATGACAGTATATGTTGTTCCTGTACATCACATCATATCAACTTAATTACTATTTTTTGAGTTCATATATTACTTATCGCTTGTGGTTATATTATATTATAAAATAAGACGAAATATGAATTAAAAGCATATTGTTTTTTAATGTATATAAAAGTATAAAATATAAAATAATTTACACTTTGACAGAAAAAAGATCACAGTGACCTACTGAGTGAGATTCAGTAACAATAGAAATGAATTGAACATTATTGAAGTGATGATGTTGCTTGAACTTCGGTATTCAGTAAGACATACTGTTTTTATAGCACATAGTCTTGTCAGTTATCAACCAGTTATATATAAAAATACATAACATCATAAAATTAAACGACAAAGACTAAGAAGACTAACGGCTTCCTAAAAGTATTCATGTGTTTACCTTTTAACGACGCATGTATTAAAGTACTTATAATATAGTTAATATATTGACATTACAAAAACACATAGCAACAAATTACGACAAGTATTTTTTAAAGAACTTGAACAACCAAAACTAGTTTGAAAACATAAATAGCACTAGCGACCGACATTTAAGTAAAACAACAATAAACATAATTTAATAGTCGTCGTTAATATAATATTCCGTAATATAATTACAAAATACAACTTCCAATTTCTAACAAGTAAACCGCACAGCACAACCTCATTCTAATTTAACGTAACCTGCAGAAACAAAAGGCACTTAAGTAATTCAACCTTAAATTAAAAAAATGACAGTCTATTTTGTCGCAGACCAGCGGCCTTCCTGCCTCGTGTTCATTACTCGTTAATTTCCAAATTAAACGGTTGATTCTCAATGCCAGCTGGCTCGGAGGTGGTCACTCGGTGCGAATTCATAAAAGGCGGGTGGTGGCGCGCGGCCCGCCAGTGCCGTAACCACTGTCCGAACGTTTTATCTCGTGGCTCCTTTCACTTCGCACGTTCATGACCGACAACAGACTGTATCGAATATATCTAACTAGCGACGATATTGATATCTGAGATGAGTTATTTAGCTGTGCATGTGTTTACTATTAAAATAAGTGTTAAATGTTTACAATATAACTAAGAAGTGTTGTTTTCTAAACTTTCAGATGGTGAGAGGGGCGACGTCAGTGCTAACGCTAGCGCTGGCATGGGCATGTGTGGTTCGCGCCAGCGTCCTTGTGCCCACCTACGTGTTGCCGCCTGACTCGTTCATACGTGATCAACGTTCACTCGGTGCGCGGCCCGACACCGATCCCGCTGAATCGCAACGAACAGTGAAGCGATTAGTTGGCGGACATATGAAGATTAAGCCCGAAAAGGAATTCGGAAACGCCAAAAACGCAATAGGCTCAGACTCTAAAAGTGAAAGTGGTAGATTTGCAGGAGTGATTGTGCCGGATTTGTCAGGCGGCACTGTGGGATGGAACCAAGGAATCTGGGACGACGGCATGCTCATGTCGAGTGCGGGAGAGGGAAAAGATAGTGGAAAAATTAAAGAGGACGATGAGGAGAAAAAGACATTATCAGATCAAGTGGCAGAAGGAAAATATGGACTAATACAAAATGAAATATTCGCTAAAGACCCAAAAAGGCCAGGTATTTTGAGTTATGAGCCTAATGCCGAGACACGATCAAAAGATAATCTTCAAAGTCTTGGAGGTCTTAAGAAAGATGAAATATGGCTTGCCGAGGATCACTTATTAGTTCTCAAAGGCGGCTCATTTCCAGAACGCACAAAAGAAACAGAAAACAGTCCATGGCCACCGATCGATAATTATGAGGCGCCTAGAAGGCAAGTAAAATTACCACAAAAACCTAAAATACCACCGCCCTTTCCAGTTCGACTCTTCGACGACGGACCGCTCGTCTTCCTTACACCAAACGGCAGTATCCCTGCGCCCATTTCCCCTCCTTTCACTCCAGGAGAAGGCGAAGGCCCTGTACCTCCTCCGTCATTCTTTTTCCCAGAGGGAGCGCTCTACCCCTCGAGTGATTATCCGAGAAACTCTTCTGCCGGGGGAGCGGCGTTGCCAAGTCCTCCGTTCCCATTCCTACCCGGGAATGCGAGCGAAGGGGCATTCCCTTACCCTCCATCCATGAACGGCTCTTTTCCAGACGGCTTTCCTCCGGGAGCAGCATTTCTACCACCACCCAGCAACCAAACAGACCTGTACGACGAAGACGACCCTTCGATCTACTATCCGCCGCCATACAATTTTTCTTATCGCACTGACTATAACAGTAGTGTACCAGCTGGACCTCTAGTACCTGGAATAATATTACCACCACCACCAGATTTCTTTGCTCCACAAGAAGAGAAAATGACGACCGATAAAAATAAAGTAACAAGACCTACGTCTACAACATATATAAGGTCAAAATCTACAACAAAGCAACCAACACAAACAACAGTATATAGAGGCAAACACAAAATTAGGCCTACAACAACAGAATCTATAAGAACGACCGAACTTCCCACAACAACTACTCCAGTTGAAATTGCTACTTCTCCAAAGTATAGAAAGGCTCAGAGAGTTATCCCAATACCACCGAGAAATCCAGTTAGAGTGCATAATCTACCGGATGAGATAATATCAAAACCGAGAACAGAAAAACCAACTTATAAGACAAGAACAAAACTTACATCAAAGCCTATATCAGTGTCTGTATTTTATGATTATCCGGAACCTATTTATAATATTAAGACTACGTCTGAAAAACCTTATATCATATACAAAGTACCACAAAAATTAAATAACGAAAAGGTAAATGAAGTGACGTCAACCCCAGTACCACTTAGGGCATATTATTCAAATATACAAAATGACGAAGGCCCCACAACAAAACTACAACCAGTTTACAATAGAAAGCCCAATGAAGATGCTATTGCTTCCTTTTATTTCTTTGATGAGCAACCGAAGAGTTCCCCGACACCTGAATCTTACTTTGACGGACGGCACTATTACAAAACTGTGCCTAGTCAAATACCATTCAAGCAAAACCAACAACAATCGAATTCTCAAACTGGTTTCTCCCCATCGGTTGACGTCGCATACGGTTCTATTGACCAGGCGGATGCTCTATTTTTATGGCCTCAGAAGCAAAGCCCCCACACGCTTACTCAAGAGTATTTTAGCGTGCAAAAACCTCGACAACAAGTATACGTGCCACAAGCAAAACCGCGGCCAGATCCATTTTACCAACAGATAGCAGATATACAACATACAATTGAATTGTATACAACAAAGAGGCCCAAATCTCACTCTCACAGACCTCACACAACAAAACCTAAAGCCGTAACAGCAAGGCCTGTGTACCAGTTCAGTTATGAATCGAAACCTCGCCCCGACAAGTTAAATTTCAGAGCACCTAAACTCGACCCTGAGCCTTTCAGACCAATGGTGAGCTATAGCAAACCTTTTAACTTAGAAAATGAATTCAATGCTATTTCCTCGTCGGTGTCGCCTGGATATCACCAACAATACTTAGTTGAAAACGTGCAAGTCCATACAGAAAATCCAACTTCGTCGAGGTATTATCCTAAAACCAAAGTAAGAGACGAGGACTATGAAGATTCTATTTACAACAGAAATGTGTCTCCAAAAAGTAATGTAAATCATATTTTAGCCCAAACGGGCAAACCTGTATCTCGCGTAAATAAATACCCCAGCACCACACCGAGCCCGATTAGCCACGGTTATTACACTAAGCAAGACGAAAAATATATTGATGACATCACTAAAAACTCTTTCGATGTTTTCGGTCAGAAATTAGAAGATGGAATACACGACGTGAACGGTCTGGCCGTCACGCCTTCACTGGCAAGTATAAAAACACCTGTCGACAACAATCTCAATATTCGATACGACTATGACGAACCACAGACACCGCCACCGAGTCTACTCCACGACACTCTCGTCAACGACCGACACCCGCGTCCTACAATAAACCCCTACAGTGAGCCGATCGCGCAGGTCAATCCTAACGCAGAGCTAATAGAGGCAACGAAGCCGCCCTCACTACTAGAGGACACGCGGGTAAACGACAGACTCCCACATCCAACCATCAATCCTGACAGCGAGTTCATCCCCATACCGAACCCAGCTTACAGAAGACAGCAGTACAGAGAACAGAGCCAGCCAGAGTTCGCCGGGGAGCAATACGATTTGAACAGACCATCATTGGCGGGAGACACGGATGTAAACTACAAGAGGCCCCTGCCCCCCATCAACCCCGACGCCGAATGGATAGGGCAAGGGGGTGCGGCGGGTGCGGTGGGTGCGGGCGACGGACGAAGGGGGGCGTATGTGTCGTACAGGCTGCCGGGTGACGGCGCCCACGTGTACTTCCTGACGCCGCAGGCCGCCCGCGAGAGGTACCGCGCGCCCGGCTACGGACGGTGAAATTAAAGCTAGTCCCAACCGTACATTGTGACTTGACTTACGTGTAAATACAAAGCGAATGTGATGTTTAAGTGTCCTAAGTAGTATTAGAGTGGCGGACGACCGCGACCGCGTTGCCATAATATTTAAAACGTTACTGGACGCAGTGAGCCGCGACCGTCGTTGTGAAACAAACGAACTTTAATAAATTAAAATATAAACTATTTATTTAATTACTATTAAGAGACTGTGGTGCAAGCTTAGTGCTAAGTTATTTATTTATGTATGTCAGTATTGAACTCACGAGATGTGATACTGTAGTGTGGGTATGCTTGATGAATGGCGATTGTAACATTAAAATTTGTTGTGTAAACGAAATAATGACAAGCGTTTGTGATTTTGTATGAGTTTTTTTTAAACAAAGGAATTTATTATAAGACTAAAAATAAAAAATTATAATTTATGAGACGTTGTTTACATTAAAACCCGCTAAGTAGCCATTAAAGTTGCATAAGAGTTCTAGTTGCCAAACAAAGCATAATAAAATAGCAAAATATTCTATTGTTACGGAGAACACGGCGCCGTGGGATCGTATGCAAATGTATTCAATAAACATTAAAATGCTATTAAAATTTTGCATTAATAAAAAGTGTATATAATACGATAAATAAATTTAGAAAGAATGTTTAGATTTGGTTAATGAAACATACTAAAAAATTTCACAGTTTTAATCTGTGACATTCTATAAGATTTTTTACTATCAACAGTAATATTTAATAACGGATCTTCCTTCATAGTGCCTTAATATAGTTATGAAGAACAAACAGAACTATAGAATTGTTAAAGCAAATATCATTTACAAATATACATATATGTAAATAAACTGGATGTATAATATGTACATAAAATATTATAATCCAGTATGAAATATTACACTATTGAACGCATAAAATGTAATATTCATAAAGCGTAAAACAAAACCAACACAATATGACGAAATGTATGAAAAAAATATTATTGAAATCATAATATCAAACAAATTGAAATAAAGAGAATGTCGACATTTCTAAATTAACTTTGTCTATAAGAAACTTTGACTATTAATATATAAAAAATAAATAATTTAAAAGTTCTGTGTGGAGAACATAAATATATGATATAGATAATACATGATACAGATAAATATAACTAAATAAATGAATTAATACTTGAATAACTAAACATAAGGTAAATAAAATCATGCTCA
>JAKRZM010000727.1:643679-708411 GCA_036379175.1 Heliconius cydno galanthus
TTATGCTGCTGTGCCACAATAGAAATTGTAAAATATGAGTTAGTGAGTAAAGCATTATATTTCAACAATAAATTAAAACATTACGTTGAATTCAACGTTAGATATGGCTTGCTGAAGCTACATTTAAAGAAATATCTCTAGAATAGCATGCTGCTTGCATAATGCATAATACTTTAAAATTTTAAAAACACTTTCTAATCCAATAGATTCTAACAGACAATATATAAATAAAAATAAAAAAAATCAGCCTCACACTGTATACCGCACACAGCAAGGTAGGCTGAGGGAACCTAGTGTTAAGACACTCCATCCCCCATTTTCTACCGAATTCTGGAGGCATTGCGTTTTGAGTGGCGGAACTCAACGCCGCAATTTGCCTCGATACCAGAGCAACAAAATAAAACTACAAGTTTAAATAAATATTTCATTTCGTCGAGTAGGGGTCGAACCCACAACCAGTCGCGATTACAGACAGGCATTTGTGTCCCTGCGCCACGACTGGCCTCACCTTAATATTATAAATTACGCGTCACGTTGTTTGTCCTCGATAGACTCCTAAACTACTGAAACGATTTTTATCAAATTTGCACACTGTGTACAGTTTAATCCAACTTGAAATGAAAGATAGCTTAGATATATATAGATAGCTTATATATATAGATAGCTTAAATCTCAATTTATAATTGAAATATTATTTTATTTTAATACAAATTATTTGTTTATTATGGACAGTAATTTATAAGTAATTTTGAATTGTTTGTTAGTTTCAAACGATTCTAAACAGTTGGCGATATCTGTTGACTGTATGGAAATAGGTAAAGATTTCAAAAATGGTGGTATGTTAAAAGTACAAAACCAGTACCTTCACTAGTTGGAGAGGCACATTAAGAAGAAGAAAAGTACAAAAGTTTCATAGTTTGCAAACATACATTAAATATAAAAAACATGAACGTATAACGTAATGTATTAAGTAAATAATTTAGTAGGACGAAGCCGCGACCTGGTCGCTAGTATTATATATTATATATTCAAAAGCTGTACCTGTGTCGGGCTCCTGCGTCTGCGGCGCATCGCGCAGCGGGTGCGCGTAGAGGCGCAGGTACACGCGCACGGCGACGCGCGCGCACCGGAAGTAGAAGGGATGCGCGCGCAGCACGTCCTCCAGCCGCAGCAGCCCCACGTACGAGCGCAGCGTCATCTTGCGCATGCAGTACGAGTGGAAGTCGAACTGGTCCTCCATTATCTCTGAGAAGTGCTGGGGAGACAAGTATTACAATTACTAACTCCGATACATATACATAAATTATTATAGTATAATTTAATTACAAAAATAGATATTTTAACTTAAGCTTTGAGGCACTTCTGTCTTTTGGAACTGATCTATAAAAATCATTTTATACTTATCATAGAATATATCTTTAGAATTAGACAATTACTTGGATGTTAATAATCTTCAGGCATGACTTCTTTAATTTTATATTTATCTCTAAACAAGGTTGAGGTTTCCTCGAAGTATACTAACTCCAGACAAAACTATTGAAGTTTTTGTGTTTGTTTAAAACTTTATTTTATACTAATAACAGAAGAGATTTAACATACGAGACCATATGATGTCATATATATATATATATCGGTAGAACCGTAGAATAAAAATTTTTTTATGATCCTATACTGCCTAGCTTTTCTACTACTTTACTTGCGTCTTAATGGGAACAAAGTATCTTACCACTAAATGCTCAAGCTCTATTTGCCTATCCCGCTATGTGCGGTAACAGCTGGAAGCTAAAAAAATAATAATAAAACACATACCCGATCAACTTCATGTGCCTTTTTCAGGGCTTCGCCCCATTGTTGCTGCCGCTGATACGCTGCTGCAGCTTCAGTCTGGAACCACATACATTGCATCTCATTCAGGTTCTCCGTTGCTGGTACACCTGGAAATAAAAGAATTTATTTGGTCAATTTAATATTATATATTTTTTTAAATTGGTTATAAAAAGCACCTCAGACTGTCATCTGTGACTTTTTACTTGTTTTATTTGTATTTATGTGGTATTTGAGTTTTAATCAATTTCGGCGCGTAAGGAACGGAGTTTTTAAATTCTACATCGTCCGCTACCCTACTATAACATACGAAACACAAAGTGAAGCACCCACCTTCCCTAGTGAACTTAGCGCACATTTCCTCCGCGCGCTTCACGTGTCCAGCGCGCAGCATATAGCGCGCGCACTTGCTGTTGACATAGCGGTCTGCCGTGTCCATCGCCTGTGCCTCCTCCAGCCACGAGTACGCGGACACCGGGTCGCCAGCGTGCTGGGGATCGAATGTATTATATAGATAGATACATAGATGAATAGATAGATAAAAGGTGTCCCGCATATAGCAAGGTACGCAGAGGTGTGCAACCTAGTGTTAAGACATTTCATATTACAAGTACTACACAAAAGTGTCCACTGATCGTCGCCATCTTTAAGCATACATTATAAGTACTATCAGTGTGTTTGTTTACAAGACCAACTGATCCTGACCAACTGAGCAGACCAACTCATAATAGACTGCATGGCGTCCAGCGTCAGCGAAAAATGTACAATTCAAATGCTTTTCATCAATGCAAATTTGATTACTCGGTCTATCGAAATGATTTTCAACTATTTGCTCTAGTAAGAGAACAATCTTGAAGTCCACTATTCAATATGGAATGTCCCGACAATTTCGTCATATATAGGGAACAGAGTGTCTTTAGCTTAGCTTCGATACAGTGTGAAGCTAAAAAAACTAACCTTATATATCCTTCCTTTGACAATATATAATTCTATCAACGTGGGCGTATGTTCTATAGCCGAATCTATATAATACAACGCCTTGTCCGTATCCTGCTTAAAATCGTAATGCTGTGCAGCGTAATAATATGACCATAGTAATGCACTCGCTGGTTGTTTCACTTCATCCGGCTTACTACTAAATGTTCCAGATTTTGATAAATTATCTATGTATTGGTGGATTAATTTATCTATTATGTCTGCTTTCGATTGATCTTCGTATAGAGATCTGGAATGGATATTAAAAATGTTTAGTTTTCATATTGTTGATTCCATTGAAGAGGTGCACTGACTTAAAGTAATATTTGAGTGCCACCTAAAATCCAATATCTCTAAGTAGAGAAAAGTAAAGCATTCAGCAATATCAAAAAACAAAAACAACTTTACCATATCGTCAATTAAAAAAAAAATTACTACCAGACAATTATATGTAATACTTAACATAATCAATCAATGCCATTCTACAGTAGCGTTAATTTGAAAACAAAGAAAATCATAAAATTCTGATTCATCCATTTATATTTATATAACAAAAGACAACTTAATTAAAATAATAAGATCTTTGATTTTGTCCAGTCTGGTTTAACGTGAAACTGTTAAACTGGACTAACCATCCATATTTAGTTTTATATATATCATAGTTTTCCTTGAAGCCACTTACCTCAAGTCCACAAACAGAGGTGGTATACCCTTATGGAGACCATGCCGAAGGTAATCATCAACAAGGCGCTCAAACGCTGGCATATGTGCCTCTGTTAACTGAAGACGCCTTGGGGCTATAGCTCGAGGGTACTCTTTCCTAAATAGAAGAGTAGAATGAAAAAATAATATATATTATAATTGATTTATTATATCCTATACATAAGAGGTCAATACACTTCATCCTCCACTTTCCGCATAAGTTGGAGAAATTTTGTTGTCCTGTTTTTAGTTGGTTGAGCACTACTCAACGCAATACTTTGTCTTGTCAAAAGGTTCTGCAATAAGTTCAATGTCCCAACTGGAAGCCAAACTGAAGACCATCATAGTTACTGACACTTTGCCATGATTCTTCATGATTCTAAATGAGTAAATAAAAAAATTACTTACTTATAAATTTCATAAAAGGCTACTTTTGCATCTGGATCCTTAAGTTCTTTAGCTTCTACAAGCTTTTGATAATACATTACATTCTCTGGATTTCTTTTGAGCAAATTCTCATATACAGTTACTGCATCTTTGTACCTGGAACAAAATTAAAAGGAAATTTACATAATTTGCGTAATTTAATTTATTGTTACACATTTTAAGCTGAGCTAATATTTTTTATTAGATAAATATTAAGTTATAATCATAAAAAATATTGAAAAGAGAAGTTTAAAAAATGTATGTACAGCAGGTCCAACGCTTGTCTCTACTCTCCGCTTATGAAATGTCACTAAATCTTTTCCACATGCTACTGCCTAGAAGTAGTGTTCTTTTACTAAAAGAGGATCAAACCCAGAACCATCACATGTGTATCATACACTGTTCCACTGTCCAACAATGGCCAAAGTTAAATTATACAGGTAAGATTCTAAAATTTTAATTATTCTTAACTATAATAATTATAAATATACTACATAAAAGGAATTAAATACATTTCAAATATTAAATCAATAACCTACTGAATATAAAAAAAGAAAACACCTCCACCATTATTATTATTAATTTGCAACATAAATGCGCAAACAGTATTGACTAATTAAATTGAGGGAGGAGTCATTCATAAATTGTCACACAAATTTTATGACTCTAAAACTAAACAAGGAATTGTGAGAGCCCCCTAGACCTCTTCTTACATTACATATTTTAATTGTAATCAATACAGCAATTCCAAAATTATATATGTATGCTTTATTCTCAAATGTGATGTCACAAAATTTGGTGTCACAAAATTTGGAGCCTCCTAATGCATGGTATAGTTTATGGATGGCTTCAAACGTCTACCATTTAAATGACTTTCCATTTTGTATACTAATTTTCTATGCATCACTTCTATTATATACATATATATAATGCTATTATTTAATTATACTTGTTATGTAAAACCAGAGTACTGTAAATTCAATGGTTGTTTGTACACGACATATATATTTAAATGATTATTATTTGCTCTGGTAAACAAAATGTGGAGTTCTGACACTCAACACGCAATGTCTCAAATTTGAGTGTGGGGACAAAGTGTCTCAACATAAGGATCCCTTTGTCTGACCTGCTATGCAGTAAAAAACTGTAAGGAAACCATGTATCTTTACCTTCTTAACTTCAAATAGTATTCTCCAGTTGTTTCTTTAACTGATAACTTATCGGAAATCTGACTTTGGAACTTTTGTAAATGATGAAGAGCCCTTTCATATTGTCCAGACTCGGCTAACACCATATTTTGATATAACAACAACTCTGAATGTTCATAATTATTAGTATCTTTACCCGCACCCTCATATGTGCCCTTCATTTGATTGGTTCTGAAGGCATCAAGAATATTGTTTGCCATTTCATAATCTCCTAATAGATGGTAGCTCATGGCAAAACCAATCCATGATGCTCTTTGTGTTGGTCTCAGCATAAAGAGCTGATACCTTGTATCCTGGAAAAGAGAATTATATTATACTATACTAACAGGTAGATTAAATTGAGTATTGAATCTCTCCATTTCCTTAATTATTTCCAATTTTTGAGACATTATTTGTAGAGTGACAGTATACAATGTCATGCTTTGTCTTTTTACCACAGCAAGAAAATGAAAAAGATTAATTTTTCCAAATTTTGAGTCAAAGGCACCACTATGGCTTCTTAATTATGATAGCATAATATTTTTTATAAAATATGACATGTAACTTTAGTAACAAGTAATATTGAATGGTGTTCTTGACAATATATTATAGGTATTTACTTTATATCCTTCAAGATCTCTCATCTGAATTTGTAGTAATGATAGATCTCTTAGAATTTGAATATTTTCCTTTTCCCACTTCAGAGCATTGCGGTAACATTTAATTGCCTCATCATATTTCTTATCAGATCTCTGAAGGAGGCCATAAACGTGCCAGCAGACTGGTGACTTCAGATCGTTACGTAGGCCTCGACGTACATATTCATAAGCCTCTTCTTTTCGACCAAGGCAGTTTAATGTTAGACCTTTCATAGCCAGAGTTTCTAAAAATATAATGACACTTAATTATTTTTTTATAAACACTTGTTATATATTAACTTCACATTTATAAAATGTATGTTACAATTTAAGCTGTCTTCACATTTTAATAACGGAATTTTATGAATAAAAATTATATTCAATGAACTTACCTCCATGCTCTGCAAATTTGGGATTAGATAGTATTTGCTTAGCAAATTTCAATCCATTTTTATATTGTTTATGTTCGTAGCAGCGCTGCAATGAACAGAATAATAATTTAAATGCATTAACCTCTATTTATTTTTGGATGCGAAGAAATTACAGCCTCCTAATGTAAAAGTATCTCTTGTTTTTATCATGATTTTATATGTTTTTTACGTTAAGCACAGTGATATAAATTTAAGTAAGTTTTTCATAGTTGGTGCACAGGCGAATAGAAATTGAAATCAATTGTATTATTTTTATTTGGATATAATAGGCAAAATTGACAAGCCACTCCATACGACATTGAATGTTTACAACAGTACTTACCAAAATTCTTTTAAAAAGAGCATTCTCTTTAGGCGGTAATGAAGGGCTAGGTGACATTTTAACAAAAAAATATGATTTATCTTTTTATTTATTCACTTATAAATTGAAATATTGCTAAAAACCTCGTGGCTATAAACCAAAGAAGTCGATGAAGGACTATAGTCTATGCTAACTTGGTCACGTGACCAGCTACAGCAAGTTGCTATATATAAGTATAATTTATTAAAAAAATAGAATAATAGATTAATATAAAAGAATATTATTTAGGTTAAATTATTAAATAGGTTAATTTCCGTTAGTATTTCTACATATGAAATTTATATATTACCTAATTACAATGTACATATCTAGTAAATAAAAAAAAATATGTGTTATTATATCAGATAAATATTTAAATTTATAATGTTTCATGAACTTCGATATTATCGTTTATCTTTTTTGTATAGTACGGTATTCATTTCATTTTAATTATTATTGGTTACCTACACTCAAATAATATCAAAATCCTTGCACTTGGCAACATTAATATCTGATGTCAATGACATTAGGCGAGTTCGGACGCGTACGAATGAGTTCCTGTCGGTTAAATAGTTCAATTAGTATATTAAAAAATAAAAAAAATCTTTCGTGATATAAATCGAATACAGTGTAGCTGTTTTTTTATTTATAGTGTATAAGTAATATGGGTATAGAAAACATGCGTCGGTGGCCAATGTATATTGTTTTCGCTGTATGTATTTTACTCACCCTTTCACTATTCAATAACTGGAGTGTCGAGACTGAATTACAAAATCGTCTTAACGAATTGAGTACACAATTGCAAGAATGTTCACGACAGCAAACATCGTGTATGGAGGAATCTCTGCGCTACCAACAACAACGTGACATTTATAACACAAAAGTAAGTGAACTAGAGGGCCAAAAGTTAAAACTAAATGATAATATTTCAGATTTTAAAAATAAGGCAATAAAATCTGAAACTGCCGCAAACAGAACGCTAGTAGACATTGCGATATGCAAGACAGAATTACAGTCTTTAAAAAATTTGCAAGTTAGTGTATCAGCCACATTAGAAACATTACGGCTGGAAAAAGAAACTCTAACAACACAATTAGAAGAGAGAAAAAAGAGAATTGAGGAGTTAGAAAAAGAGGTTGGAAAACTTAAAGCTTCAATGACTACAAAGAGTGCTCCAAACCCAGCTGTATCTTCTAAAGTGACACCTGCTGCACAGCCACCAAAACTAAGTTCAGCTTTAAACAATAACCCAATTAATGAACCAGTATTAGAGAATAATGCTAAGGAAGAAATAGAAGACCCAAGCGCATTAAATGATGGAGATAACTTTGATAAAAAATAATTTAGATATTTTTAAGATAAATGAGAGGCCTCATATTTGTGATATCTTTATCATATTGTTTACATTGAGGTTTTATTGTAAAATTATTTCTGTAGTTGTTGAGAATATAACATGAATCATAAAAATAACAATACAGCAATTTCAATTTTTTTTAATAATTAGTAATATCCAATGTTTTTTTTTTATATTTCCGAATAATACAATGGTTATTATTATGGTTACTTTTTTAATATTGTGTATATGTATATGCTAATTATAAATTTCTAAATACAGAATAATACATTTATATCAATCTTATCTTTATTTATTTAATTATTCTATTAAATTATATTGCCATTTTGGTGCCACATTTTTAAGATCTGAACATTTAATTTGATAATTAATTTCTAATTGTGTATTCTTTGTGGTTTGCTTTGGACATGGTTTTTTATTTAATATTTTTATGCAAAGATGGTATAATAAATCAATTGAATTTGGGTAATATGACCAAGGTATATTTTGAAGGTATAAGTATACAATTACTTAGTTATTTTAAGTCTTTCAAATTCTGATACAATTCAATATTTTAATAAATTTAAATTAGTATATTTTATTTCTGCTGTGAAGTTATTTATCTTTTGCAAATTTTAATCTAGGACTACTAGGAAAATATTGAAGCAATCACAATCATCACAATTATAATTGATTTGAAATGCATTTTCTAGACTTATGTTAAAAATAACATATAGATTTAATTGTTCTAATTCTGGGTTAGTACAAGTGTTAAGTTATTATAAAAAAGCTTTAGTTTTAAAAATATAATTGTATAAAATTATAATTTGTTAATAATAATAGCAAGTATGCCTACTCGAAATCCAGCCCTTTATAGTATTTTTAAAGTTAAAACATGTATTATATGACAATTATATTAATTTTTTACAATAAATAGATTTTTTTTATTTATTCAAACATTAATCTCCAAACATCCTGTGGTTAAATTAGTACTAATTAACTCTGTTTTTTATGTTAAACTTATTTTTTTTTACAATTTATCGTTTCATATACTATTGACATAGTATGGTGTGTATTGTTACAGTGATCCAAAGTGACTTGGGATGATATAGACTTTTGAATAATCTATAACTACATTATAACTCCTACTTGCCATTAATCCTGGCATTTTTTGTAAAAATACTATAATATCAACTATACTAATATGTTAAAAAGAAACAGTTCCAAACAGTTTTGAAATATTCTCCTAAAGATTACTGTTTTAAGTATATATGAGAAACAATTATTGAAAAGAACATTATTTTTATATTCACTGTCCCTTGAAAATTATTTTAATTAGGTAATTTCTTTTCACTAAAATCGTAATAAGTTTTTATTCTTCTATTCTTTTGAGGCCGTCGTGGCGCAGCGGCACAAGGGTGTGACTGCAACGCGACGGTTGTGGGTTCGATCCCCACTCGAGGTAATGAAATATTTATTTACGTTTATTTCCATTTCTTCGCTCTGGTGTCGAGGCAAAGCGCGGCGTTAAACTCTGCCACTCAACGCGCAATGCCTCCAGAATTCGGCAGAAAGTGGGGAATGGAGTGACTTAACACTAGGTTCCCTCTATAGGACCTACCCTGCTGTGTGCGTGAAGCTAAAAAAAATCTTTTGATACAATTTTTTAAGTAAAATAACATTCCCGAATTTCTATTATATAAGGTTTAATACAATTATAATATTAATAAATTAATAAAATACATATTAGGTTATTTCTACATTATATGAAACTTCCTTCTCCAGCATTCATATATATCGTCTATCATAATACATTAAATACCTAACTACTTGCACCGCTTATCTTAGCGCGTGCAAACGTGATCGTAATACGTATAAAATTATACTAATAAATTATAAAGGAATAATAAAATAAAACCATTTTAATACTTAACAACTTTTATTTCTTAGACACTTCTAGAAGTAAAACAAAAACATACTTTACAAGTAATGCTTTAAAATAGTTAAAATATAACTTACGAAACTAAAGACAAATTCAAATCTCATTTAAATATCAATGTGTCATACATCCGATAGGAATTTAAAAACTATACATGTGCACTTGTGACTGAATTGAGATTGTTATAAAGCGAGTTCATTTCTTTACACAAAAAATGGTTATTTCATTTATACAGTGTTTTTGTCAGCACCACTTTAAATGAAACACAGTTTTAACTACTCTATAAAAGCTAACAATTAAAAAAATGACAAAGTTCACGTTTCAAGTTAAAAGCAGTTTCACGTTTTTTTCCGCAAAGCAGAGTAGACAAAAGGTCAATATACTTTGTTTCCCATTTTCAGTTTCATTATTGAGACGTTGCATGGGATCTAACCATCGCGATTCGTTTATCAGATGGGGAAAAGGAACAATTTAAATAAAATCATTCTCCTAGTGGTGATCGAACCTACAATCACCGCGCAAGTATAGTCGAAGGCATTTGTAGCTCCGTCCTCCACAGGAGGATGGATGTCACAGTGAGAATGAACAACGTGCTCAGATGATTTGGGCACACTGAACGCATGAGTGATGAAAGGATGGCAAAAAAGATCTGTGACAAAAAGTGAGCGGTAAGACAGGTAGGGGGAGACTTCGATTGACCTTCGAACAGTATCAAAGTTACTGGAGGAAGGTCACGTAAAAAGCTTGAGGATCCCCCCCCGGAGGTCACGTAAGAAGAGGTTGATGACAGTGGACGAGGCGAAAGAGGCATGTAGATACTGTAGCGTTAGGAGCTCCATTCTCTTGACTTCCCCCGCTAGGGATAAAGTGTAAAGCTATGTATCTATAGTCGAAGGCTGTACCACAACCGCCTCCTGTTGTCTTAAGATGCCTATAAATAAATTATTTTATATGCATGCTAGCTTTAACTTTTATAGCATTATCATTTCTTTATTTGGAAATAAAAGACAAGTTCTTCCAAGAAGAAATGGTGTAAATATACCTATAATTTGTATATTAAACAGATAAACTATTACTTTCTAGTATATAAAAATCAAACAAATTACTGTAAAAAGTACCAAACACTTAAAATGAACAAAGTAAATATCATGTAATACTGGATATATTACAGATTTAACAAAATTATAAATTAAGCAAATCTGTGATTTGCAAGAGTAATGCACATATGACATAATATGTATGTCATTAAAAATCTGCATATAAAGTAAATTGGTTAGAGAAAGTGAAATAAAAAGTTAATTATAACTCTTTAATATTATAATTATATAAGGTAAAAATGCATATTAACAATAAGTCCAGTTAAAATTATGCAACTTTCAAATGCTAAACAATGGAACAGTTTACAAAAACAATGACATTGCTTTTGCATAAATCGTTTATTGAACACTCGCAAAGCATACAATTGTATCCATATTAGTTGTATTGGTTAAATTTGGTAGATGTTATGGGAGATTTACATTTACATCATTAAATTAAAGGATTCTAGTTAACCTATACTAAAATTTCTAAACAAACTATATTTGACATGATTTGGTCTCTTAATAAAAATAAATTCAGATCATCTGTGGATATGAGGAATGAACAGGTATTTTTATATAATATCATTTTTTATTAAGGCCAGTCGTAGCCCAAGGGCACAAGCAAGAGACTGTAAACATGACAAGTTGTGTATTTGGTTCCTCCCTTCAATTTAAACTTGAATACCTCATAAGAGGGAGCTCTTCTTATGGCTGAGCTGGCACATTGTTAGTCTGATACTTCTTCAAATGCAGAAAGTAAGTTCCTTCGACACTTGCTTTCATCACTGTACCGTAAAGCCCAAATTACATACTCACCAACATTAAAAGGGTCCTCAGAATAACTAATTTGCACTTTACATTTTCTATCCCATTTCATAGAATCTGAATAACTATTTCTTGTTCTAGTAAATTTTATATAGCCATTACATTCAACAGCTAATTTAGGCAACTCTGTGCTTAGTGTCTCATATGAGTTTCCTGATTTAGTACCACTTGTAGATGGTTGACAGTCACCTTGACCACATTCTATGTTTGGAGGTGTTGCATTTGTATTTTTTAATTTATCAATGCCATCTCCCTTATTACCAATTTCCATAGAAATGTTATTATCATTAGTTATATTATGTGTATGATTATATTGCAATTTCTTTTTTTTCTCTGTTGGCTCACTTCCTTCTCCTGGCCCACAACCTTCTGCCCATTGTGGACTCAAACAAGTGGACTGTAACTTTCTTTTACCTAATTTTAATCTCTTGCAAGTTCCCTCTTCAGGTGATTCTAACGGACTTGTTAAGTTACTGTCATTAATTCTGTAATACCACAAATAAAAAATATTATAAATAATTTAAAAAAATCAAGTAGCATAAGTTTTTAAATTACTCATAATTATATTATATAATATTTTTTAGTTTCCCACTATTTCTTGCACAAAAATAACAGTAAATCATTTCCAAGTGGAGATTGAGCTTATAACCACCATGTTTATAGTTAGATACGCAATACTACTATGTCACTATGATATGTATGTTTTCTTAGAACAATTTAACTAATAGACACAAATAAAAAATAAATGTAAGTAACAATTATTTTGTATTAGGGTAAGATTTACAAAAATAACTATTGAAACAAAAAAGTTATATGCCGCTGTATACCGGAATACAGGCAACTAGACCGGATAGGGGAAATCTTTAAATGTTTCTTTATATTTGTTTAGCTTATGTTTGTATCTAAAACTTATGTTTACTTGTTTTGTGAAACTCAATAGTTTTATTATTATTATACTACAAACCTTGGAATTTTCTCATTTCTCAAGTCAATCTTATCTATACATTCAACTGTTGTGAAGTCATGTCTAGAACAATGAATATCATTGTTAACAAAAGATGAGACTTTTTTCCTTGTTTTAATAGTTCGACCAAACCATTCCAGTATTATGTCATCTGATAAATAGGAACTAAGATGTTGGCGGTGACTGTCAATCTTTGATTTATACCACACAATAAATTTTTTTACAGATTCTTGCTTTATTATCTTTTCCTCTGTATTATTATTATATTCTCTAATGGGAATGCTGATGTTTCTGAAATGGCTTTTTCGATTTTGTGGTGTTTTAGGTAAATTTGACATTGTTTTCTGAAATATTGTAATAATATACATTTCTTAAATTATGTACAAAATATAAAAAAATTAGAACATAACAAGACTAAAACATAAAAATGTATTCAAGAGCCACTAGCTAGAGTACCACTTTGTTAATTTTTTTTAACAAAGTGGATTACTGCTCTCTTTTCTTAGTTTGGAAATACAAATCTTATAGGATCAGGAGTTAAGATGTTAGAAAAAAAATTATACTTACATTTATCACTAAGTATTTCTACAACTCTTTGCGAACTGGTAGCTTGGTGCGCTAATTCTAAGCGCAATTCTTTCAGGCGCCTTTTGCTTTCTTCAATGTAAACAGTTATAGACAAATTAATTTCCAATAACTCTTTATGTAGAGCTGTTATGTTTTCAGTATTCACGTGAATATTTTCTAAAAAACACAAAACGACATTGATCATGAAATGTCCAAACAAAAGAAAATTACATTTTTCTATTTTCAAATAATTATAACCTACTTAGATTCCGGGCTGTCTCAAATGCTAAGTCTTCACGGCTCAGATCGTCAAAAATGGTAGAATTCATCTTATGCTAAACAAATAACTTATAAAACACATGCAATTCTCAATTGCTTTTAAATTTATCACAAAACAAAACTTTTACAATACTAACGAATTGTTACAAATTGAAATTGAAACTTAAAGCTTGACTTTGACAGATCTGGAACGACGCCGACGACGCTTTCTAAGTTTCTGGACGAATCACAAAATATTTTTATTAAAATTATTTAAATACAATTTTTTTAAACATGATCAAAATTAAAAATTATAAATTCTTTTAATTGCTACTCGTGTTGATTCAAAGTAGCGCTATATCTTGGGATAATATATTTTGTTAGATAATTTTCTGCATTAACAGAAAAATAATAAAATGTCTAAAAAGAAAAATATTTTATTTAAAAATATTACAAGAATCATGTAAAAGAATACTGTAATATTCTTAAATATATAAAAAAATAGTCTTATGTAATAAAATTAAATAAAATACTATAAATTATATCTTAGGTGTTTAAAGTAGTATAAAACAGTGTTAACAATAATATAAGATTAAAAAATAAATAATAATATAAATAGTAATTTAAACCATAGACAATGTATTAATTATGAGAAAGAGCATTGGACAGTAGAACAGCCGCGCTTCCTTGGGAGTGGTAATGTGTCGAACCAATCTACTGCGTCCTCGTGATCATTGACATCGGCCATTGGTCTATCTTTTGTCAACCAATCATTGAAAAACCAGTGAGGAATATCCAATGTAAGTTCACAATACTTGACGATTATTACTTGCGATGGCTAAGCTGGCGTATCTTCTAATAAAAACTTTTATAATTCCGAAAAAAGTTTTCGTGATGTTTCATGAAATTACTTGAAAAGCAGCCATTTTGATTACGTTGGCTTTCCTGGCCTCGGACTTATGACGTATTGGATTATTTTCTGATAAAATTTTCCAACACATTTCTATTAATTATTCATTGAATAGAATTCCAAATGTATAATGTATCATATAAAACACTCACAATGAGTAAGTCCAGTTTCAAAACAAAGCAATATATCCCATGCGACGAACCTACTAATTAAATTCGTCGCACTAACTACAACGCTCGATCAATTCATTTTTTTCCATATTGGAAAGCAAAGGAATAAGTTTCATATTTATACACGTAATTTATTGAAGTACTTTATTTTTATAAAATAAATATATATTTTCCTTTATTCGATATCGATTAATAATCAATTGCTCTAGTATTATAAGTGCTTTATCAAATGGTTAAGTTGCTCCAGATATCAAAGTAATGACTGACATACATAAATAATTACAATTACAAATGTTGAACAACTGTAAAAGTTTCTTACCAATTAAGTAATTGTTTAAAAAAATAGATAATATATTGGCATTATAACGAATTGGGAGGCTATTGTTGCGCAGCGATATCGGTTGTGGGTTCGCATCTCATCCAAGGGAATGAATTATTTTTAAGTTCCAACTCTGGCATGCCAAAACGCGACGTAAGCTTAATGAACAAATTATGTCGCCAAATTATGGCGAAGAGTGAAAAACGGAATGTCTTAACACTACTAAAAATAAAATAATTATTTTCAGTAATTAAAAATGGAACATGCCCAAATCCAAACATCAGATGGATCTCAAGTGATGACCATCAATGGACAACAACTGCAAGTGCTGCAAATGAACAATAATCCCCACATGCTACAAGGGCCTAATGGTCAACATATTGTTATACATTCTATACCATCTACAGCTCCAGCTATACAAGTAATTATTAAAAAAATAAATTATATTTATTTAAATAAATTATTAAATTATAAATTATATTTATTTAAATAAATTATTCTTCATTGTCAATTAAATTTTCACTTCATTCTGTATTGTGATAGTTTTATGGCTAAGTGTGTGATATTTACTGATTGGAGAATAGGTGGTTGTTGCCTATTCAAGAGAATGATTTCATTCTTGTGCTCAGATAGATAAGGGTGACTCAAATTGTGGTGGAAAACTGGGAACAGTGTCTTGAGCCTTGACATTTGGTGCTTGCCATCCATCTATGCTGATGATGAGACAAAAAAACTACTGATCATTAAAAGACCAAAGTTTCCTTATGATGTATTAATAGCTTTTATTTAACTCTAATTATGATATTTTTTATATTTTAACAATTTTACTAGATATTAAAATAATATATTTCCATTCATGCAAACAGATTGGAACTCCTCAAATTCAGGTGATAATATGAGTCTTTAATATTGTACTTAAATTTATGTTTTATTGTTATGATAATAATAATTAAAATTTTTAAGGTTTTTCTATACCTTAGATTGATAAATATCTATACCTTTATTTATTGGTTTATTTAGTAATTACACTACATTACATGCTCAGTATGAGATTTTATTTTATATATTTTTTTACAAATATATATGTTTTATATGATTATTAATATAGGTGGCAGCTCCAAGTGGTCAACAGTTGCAACAGTTACAAGTTCTGCCTTTATCCAGTCTTCAAGGTAAACAAGTACTTTTATAATAGTATGTATGTTCACAAAAATATTTTACAATATAACTCAGGTCAACATCATGGAAAGTTATGATTATGTTACTTAATTTAGATTAGAATTTTCATGATAATTGTGTCATGTGTTGAACCTGCCATCCTATCCACATCTTCCATCTTTGCAATGTTATTTTTGAACAAAAGGTGAATAATTAAAAGAAATTTGATTAATTGAAAGAGGGCAAACTGGGGATATATAAAAAATAAAAAAACTTTTTGCTATAATATTTTGAGAAAATATCAAATGAAAATATTTTCACTGAATAAACAAAAAACTACAATGTTCAAACAGCTTCATGTTACATAATTAAACTTATGACTGCTTAACCTAATATTTTTTAATTTATAGCTACAATGTTATATTTAATGTTAATTTATATTTTCATTTCTTTTCTGTGGTGTCGAGGCAAAGCACTGCGTTGAGTTCCGCCACTCAACACGCAATACCTCTGGAATTCGGGGAAAAGTGGGGAACCGAATGTCTTAACATGAGGTTCCCTATGCCTACCCCGCTGTGTGAGGAATACAGTGTGAAGCTGATTTGATTCAATTTAATTACTTAACTACAATTTTGACATCTATATTCAGGTACAAGTAACAACATTCAGCCTATGCAATTAGTTCAGACACCAGATGGTCAAACATTCATCTATCAACCAACACCGAGCACATCTCAACCGCAGATTGATCAACATCAGATTATACATCAACCTGGTAAGAATTACTTTTTATACTAGAACTTTCTTGTAACATACAAAATGTTATATAAAGAAATGGAATAACAACTGACAGTAAATGTAGTTGTGGGTTCAATCCCCTCTTAGGTATGTGTTATTATTCCAGTTTCCTTTTTTCGGCACGATGAAGTTTAACATTGAGCCGCAGAACACGTGGCTTTCGGTGTAAAGTAGAGAATGCAGGATTATTACCCTCCCTTCATAATACCGACAGGGGAAATGGTGAAAGTGAAAGGAAATAATTTCCAATAATACATAATAGTTCATAAATAATAGTTCAAATTATGACAAATGAAATTAATTCATATTTGTATATTATATATTTTTTTAAATTAAGTTTTTCATGTAAATGAGTTGGGAGATGAGGCCGTCACGGCAGCGTCTGACTGCAAATGCCACGATTTAGAGTTCGATTCTCACTTCGGCTATTTTCATTTTCTCGCTCTGGTAATAACACAAAGCGCAGCGTGGAGATCCGCCGTTCGGCATACAATGTCTCGAATATACGATACAGGGGGAATGGAATATCTTAACACAAGGTTCTCCCTCTTATGCTGGATACATCACCAAACTTTGGAAATTCTTAAATCAATTTACAGGTACCCTCATAAATCTTAATGGTAATCTTGTGCAAGTGGCTGGTGTGGGCAACACAGTGCAACCACAGCAAATTGTAAATCAACCTAATATTGTTATGGTAAGTTTATAAAATAGTAATATGAAATAAATTTTCTTATCAATATGGTTAATAATACATTTTTTTAAATAAGTATCAATTTATTATAGAAAGAATGTGATTTATGAGTATAATATAAAATCATTTTAATTTAGTTTATTAATTTTGAACAAATTATCATTGTGGCATAGTGGGGCAGTGTCTGTTACCACATTGGTTGTGGGTTCCATTGTCACTGGGAAAGTATATTATTCTCATTTCCTTACTTTGGTAGGCCAAAGTGCAATGTTGAGTTTTGCTAGTCATCTCTTATTGTCTAGAATTTAGGCAAAAAGGATGCAGAATGCAGTGTCTTAAAAATTCTTTCATCTTTTATTATTTTTTCTAATTATAGATGGTTAATGGCAATACGGGTGCCACAGCATCTTCATCAGAAGGTGCCTCCCAAGCTGGTTCAGATGAGGAGCCTCTGTTATATGTGAATGCAAGACAGTACAAGCGTATACTGAGACGACGAGCTGCACGAGCCAAGCTGCATGAACAAGGAAAGATACCTAAGGAGAGGCCTGTGAGTGTGGGTTTTTATTGTTTATTAGTGATCCATTAGTGACCTCGTCTGCTTGAACTATACAGTAATTTGCTTACTAATCAGAATTGCTTATCTGTTCTAATAGTTAGTGAAAACTACATTTAAATGATTTAAACCATCCCTTTTTTTAATTAGAGTGCACAAATGCACAGAACCTAAATAAACTATTTTTTTTTTATTTCCAGAAATATTTACATGAGTCAAGACATAGACACGCGATGAACAGAATAAGAGGGGAAGGTGGCAGATTTAATTCTGGAAGCAGAAAGTAAATGTTTTATTATTAATTAGATTTCTTTTTCATACTGAAATGGGCTTAGCTTTGACTGCCTCAAGAATGATGTTAAGCATTGATGCGGTCTACAGATATATACAGATATTGAGATGATATTAGATTCATATTTTTGTATTACAAGATGATAATACAAACCAGCCTACAACTATAGCGCTTGCTGTCAGACTCTGTGGCGCTTCACGGCGACGGCCTTTACTTTTACTGTAAAATAATTTGTAAATAAAATCATTATTAAGTTTATTGTCAATTCTTGCCAGCAAAACTGCCTTCCAAACGGGTGGTACCTTATTTAAACATAACAATAATTATTTTTTGTTTTGAATGCTTACTAGTCTGTTCTCATTTAGGAACATGGAACAAGCTGAACAAGGTCCCTCAACACAAAAGATGTTGGAAGACATGAAACCTGACACTGTCTCCATCACCATCATTCAGGTAACTTGTGGCACTTGTTTTATCAGTTGTATATTGAAGAGCGATAGCTAGCTGCCGTAGCATAGACGGTCAATGTATAACTATATATTTGATGGTTGTGGGTTCAATACCTGCTTCATAGGAACTTGTGACTTAGTAGTCAGGACGACTTCCAGTAGCCGCGGGTTGGAGTCCCCCTACGTATTTACATGTTTTCTGAAATTCATATTGTATTAATTTAATTACAAATATATTTGTTCAACATTTATTAAATTTATTACATAACAGGACGAGGAGCTGCAAGAGAACCAAACCAACCAATGGCGGCGGCTCGCGCCACAGCCCCTCACGTCCACATAGCATATACAGATAAACTATGTCCCGGATATGAATCTTGAACATACCGAGTAACAGAGAAATATCTGTGGAGCAGTTTATGTGAGACTTGTGTGATTTGTAAAAAATGAGGTGAATAGTGTTTGTTTGGACAGTGTTAGAGACAGCCTATTATTAAGTATATATGTGAATGTAATGTGGATGATTGTAATATGTCGAAAGTTCTAGTTTACATGCACCCTGTATGGCTATTAGGATGGAAATCAAATTATGATTTTTATATCTTTTCTTATAATAAAAGTTGTTAAATTTAAATAAACTTAAATCAAAATGCATTACGCCAAAATATTCCACTTACTGTTTGTACTGTGTTGTACTGTGTCACTGTAAATGTGACTGTTGGTGGGTTCAATCCCTACTTGACGAAATTAAATATTTATTTATAATTTTATATTTTCATTTCTTTGCTCAAATCGCAATGCCTCCAGAATTCTGCGAAAAATGGATAACTGAGTGTCTTTGCACTAGGTTCCCTCTGCTTACCCTGTTGTGTGCGGGATAGAGCGTGAATTTTTTAATTAAAATGTATAAGAGTGAACCCTAAGTGCTTAACTTAATCTTCACTTATGCATAACCCTGAGAATATCTATAAATTTGACATATTACTTTCTTCCATGTCATTCAAATGTATAATTGGGATTAACATATTGAAATTTCAAGCAAAAGTGTGCTGGATGTTTTGATGAAATGAAAGACTGATGCACTATACACTGCCTGGATTTGAACCGGCGGCTTTTCGAAGGCTTGTTTATTGATAGTGTTGATTAGTAATATTATTCTGATTTTATATTCTTTTTGAAATATGAAATTATGTTATTTTTGTATTATAAAATACTTAGAAGCAAAAGTTATAATAGTAAATTAATATATTAAATTACCTATACCATATTATTCATAATAAAAATGGGTTAAATGTAATTTTATTTGTAATTATATTTTTATTTCAGTTACATTACCTAACTAAACGTTTTATTGAGATCGTCAGGTTAATTGTTGTTATTATAGCGAGATAAAGCAGATTTTGAAGTATAAAGTTTTAACAAAAGATATTCCTTATAATTTAATGGTAATAATATCCATACATTTTAATGTTTATGTATATATTGTTACAGTAATTGCACATTCAATGCACAAATCAATTAACTTCATAAACGACAAAAGTTCAGTTATATAATATGTATTTCTTAGAATTTCCTTTCTTTTACAATGGTCCAAATGAATATTATAAAATTCATAAATAAAGATGTAGTTTTTATCTAAAAATACATAAAATGAATGGGAAAGACTAGTGGAATGAAGTGACTTGTGCAGTTAATTGATTTGTGCATTTAACAACTCATAGTGCAGTATATGGTTGAGGAGTCATGGCCTCCTGAAATTGGCTGTAGATGTACGCGCATTTTAGCGCTAGTTGCGCAATATTTGAAACAAAAACGCCAAATAAATGTATCTTTATTTTACTACAATATTATGAGGGTTTGTTTGACGAATTTGTGGAGTTCTATGTGTAATTATAATGTATTTACTATTAAACTTAGTTTTACTTTGTTATATATTTGTTCTAAATTATGCAAGGGTTAAAAAATATTTTTAAGGGAGTATTCATTTAATTATTAATTATAGATCAATATATTTTTTTCTGTTTCAAAGTTTAAATCAATAAAAATGTTACAGTAGTAATTACAAAGTTACAATATTTTTTTATTAAACATTGTTTTAACAGACTTTTAAATATTCATATTTGGTCATTCAAAATTTGTTATTTTTATACATTAAGATTTATGTAATAAGGGAACTGTAAAATATGATGTATGTATGTAAATAACTTTTTATATATTAATAGGATTTAGTACCGTTTTTATATTGCAAAGTACAAAATATACATATTGCACAATATAAAGGAGTCTCATTATTAAAACTACTAATACTGTAAGATTTAAAAGTTTCTTTGGTAATTTGATTAATGCGCAAATCTTAGGAAGTAGATATCAGTCCGAAACGAGAAAATTATTTTGTATACGATATTTTCTGTACCAAGAAAATCTATATACTAGCGACCCGTTTGCGACTTTGTTTGCTTCAAAATGATATAAGTTTATTATGAACCAATTGAAATAAAACAAATACTAATTATTATTGAGGGAAGTTCACAAAAACAATAGTGAACGCCGTATTTATATCAGTTACGCCGTTTCTGAGATTAACGTGAGTGCACAGACGCATAAACAAACAGACAATTTTTTTTTAATTTTTGTTCTACTGTATAGAAAAATGCTCTCAATAATAAATTTTATCACGTATCTGCCATGTAGAGACAGTGATGAGGTACAATTTTATTGTATGTATAAATTACTTTTGTACCTTGATTTTTTAATTTTTTTTCTACGTAATTTTTGTCGATGTAATCTGTCGTCCACAATCTACGGCTAGAGTTATCCCCGCACTTAGAATGTTTTACGTGTTCACAACGAGTATTTTCTTTTTGTATTTGTTTTTGGGGACGAGTGAATGTGCAAGTGACAGATAGCAAAACATTTTTGTTTACAATAATTTATTAAAAACATTCAAAACATAGTTTCAAGGAAAATTACAAGTAGGTATCTACATATTATACTAATATAAAATTGGCATCACGTAAAATTGTAACTTATGCTAGTGATTCAAGATTATAAACTATAAATTAGCTTAATTTAACAATAATTCATAAAAAACAGTGTCAACAGAAATATAAATATTACAAATAAATAAATGCTAAAAACTTTATAATAAATGTACTTACTTAAAAATTAGAAATATCTTTAAAATAACAAATATAAATGTCACCGAAACAGACTATTTTAGTATGGTAATGGACACCTTTTCTACGCTCATGGTAAGTAATTGTTAAATTAAATTCATAAACTAGAGACAAAATAATTATTAGTCAGCTTGTAAATACTACATATACAACCATAATTTATGTAACATAAAACGTCACAAATATTAATTGATATATCTATATTTTTAATGGACGGGCCTAATATAAAAGATATAAACAGAATTAACAAGTATCTACATCTTATAAAGTAGGTATTAATAATATCATAATAGTGATTAAAAATTATGTTACTCTACATAATATATCTATACCATTTTGTTTATGTGTTTGAAGTGATACAACACTCCTCTTTTTAAATAGATTGACATACTTATTGAGACATCAGTAAGTGAATGGACCCATTGACAGCGCTGCTAAACATTCAAAAACTTGAAAATGTGTAAATTCGCCATCAGGTAACATTTACATATTCGAATTCCATAATTTGAACACATTAAACTGTTATTAAAGTATAGGTACAGTATAAATTTATTTATGACAATTCTAAGGTTGTCAACAGAAGAAACATGGCAAAATTACATTGACTAAATGTTTTTCAATTAAATACAATTACAGTATGTACTGTATGGTACAAGTCGTGCCTTACTTATAAATGTTAAGTATTTTAAGTTTTCAGGTTAAATGACATATTCTTAGTAGGTATCAATGATTCCTCATATTGACGGGCTCCTTATGTTATAAAATTTGTAGGTCTTTACCTTCCACGCCTTTTATTTTTTTTAATTTCAAATATTTTTAGTAGCATTATCCCTTACTCGCTGTATTTCAGTTTTGATGGCAGAGATAAGGGGTAGGGCGGGGTCGGTGACCTCCAGGCGACCTTGCGCTGTTATCAGTGCAGGGTTCACTGTGGGGTGAGGTAGAGACTGCAATCATACAATAAAATAATTTTAAAATTAATTTGAGTGAAATAAGAATACAATGAAACCATTGTATTCTTATTGAAATGTGTTTACAAAAAGGTTGTAGGTTTTATCCATACTAAGAGTAATAACATAGTTTTCGTTATTTTCTCATTCTCTCGACGCGTCCAAACCATCTACACCTTTTTCTTCATTTCCACTGTGACACGCTGTTACATATGAGAAACACACAAATATAATAAGGAGATAGAGAGGTCTTACAGGCGCGGGCGCCGGCGGTGCATGGGCGTGCGGGGCGCGCGCTGTGCGCGGACGCGGGCGCAGTGTTGGGTCACTTATGGAACTATCTTGTCTGTAACGACATTATAAAAGTCAATGCCAATATCTGAATAAATCACGATATAAAATGAGTACCAAATATGATTTTAAATGTTATTTATAAATTGAACTTCGAAAACGCTGAGCGCTATATGCTCTGTTGTGACGTCAATACGTCATGTAATCAAATGAATTGATATTGTCCTGAAAGTAATAACCTATGCATAAAGGTGGCGACAATCAGTTGAGATTTAACAAATTAATTCAGTCATATCATGGCCTCTATTGCTTCATCTACTTATGAGTATCTAACATCCTCCACCCCTTTTTAAATTCGGCCCTTATGTAAAATAACAATATATCTACTTTAAACATATATGTAAATTATTATTTTACTAGTTCTAATAATAATTAAAATACAGACTTACACAGAGACCACGTGCGCGGGTCCCGCAGACCGCCCACGCACGCGCACGTTCTCGTTACGAGCTTGTGTCACACCACTCACACCTTCAATGTCTGACAATCATATTTAAACTAAAGCTAAACGAATAAAACCTTAATACCTTAAACCTTATAACAAAAGACAAAATGACTTTAAAATTTGTGAATTTGTTTACAAATGTTAAAAGCCAGCGTGCAGCGGTGAAACACGGTCGGACTTCTAACACAATGGTTTTAGATTCGATTTAGTCTAGTCAAAAAAATAATTATTTTCATTTTTACATTTCTAGTTGACAAAGTGCTGCGTCGAATTATGCCATTCAACACTGTGACGAAAATTCGACTAAAAGTGGGGACGGAGTGTCTTAACACTAAGTTCCCCCTGCCTATCTTGCTATATGCAAAATTGAGCCTGAAACTAAAAAAAATATTATAGTCGAGAAAATATTTTCTGATTAAGATTAATTATATTTGCCTATAATTTTAATTATTAATTTCAATTGTATAAAAACAAAAAATAAACACGATAAAAAAGGTTAATATTTTTTTCACAAAACACGGAGGAACCGAGGGCAATGCATAAAAAAAGATAGAACCTCCTCCATTTTGAAGTTGGTAAAAAATATACAAATATTAGTAAAATTAAGTACAACACCTCGCATACCATAAGTGTCTTTAACAGTCTCCTGTGATGTAGTCGTAGTGTTTGTAGAACCGAAGAGAGTGAAGGCGTCGTCCATTAGCTCATTAAACCTTCTCCGCATACGGGAGGACTCTTTACTCGCCACGGGAGACTGAGATACTGGAAATGTATTGTAAAAATATGTATTTGTAGGTATTTAAGTGTCTTTGTAAGTCCCCGAGACCAGTGGTTGTAAGTGGCACTACTCTTGAGTTTGTGCAAGAATATGTACACCTTGGCCAAACCATCCAACTTGGCCGGCACAATTTCTATTAGGAAGCGTAAAGGAGAAAACGATATGGGTAAGTGGCATTTGAGAAATTTCGCTGCTGCAGCTTTTTTGAATTATCTGTCCACAGTTCCTGAAGACAGAAGTCTTCAATCAGTGCGTCCTACCTGCCATGATGTACAGCGCCGAAACGTGGACACTCAACGTAGGGCTGGCCTAGACACTGAAGGTTGTGATGCGAAGGAAGCGATGGACCGCGCAATGCTTACTGTTTCTCTGGATAGAATTCTCAATGAAGTGATTCGCCAGAGAATCAAAGTCACCGATATTGCGTCCATACGTCCGACAGGAGTGGAGACGCCCGTCAGCACGATGGACAGATGACTTAAAGAAGGTGGCTAGCATCGGATGGATGCGAGAAGCCCAAGATCGGGATAGTTGGTGCTTGATGAGGGAGGCCTAAGTTCAGCAGTGAACGAAGACAAGCAGAAATTGCTTTATTCTATTTTCCATTATTTCGCGTGTATTTATTTAATTGCGCATAAATAGAATACTATAAAAAACTCCAATCACATTCCCATAGCATATAGTGGTCGACGAGTCGTAGTCGACCTGAAGTCAGGCATTCTGGACTCTGGACTCTTCTACATTGCTCACTGGGAAGAGAATAATCAAAAGTAAGAAAAATGCTAAAACTTCAGGACGGCCACGACTCGTCGGCCGTACTGCACTGACCGTCACGCACGCGCTGGCAGTGCAGGTCCCACACGCGCGGGCCCAGCACGCCAGGGTCGCGCGCCGCGCTGCCGCCCCGCACCAGCTGTGACGACATCTGCCTGCGCACGACCCTGTCCTCGTCCCTCTCACTCCCGCACGCGCCTCTGTCTCTGTCCCTCTCACTACCGTCCGTAGTTCTATTCCCGCCTCGCTCACTCCTAGTCACTGTACTGTCTCCGTCACGCTCACTCCTACCGGCGCCTCTATTGCCATTTCTCTTATTATTGTCACTATGTTTGTCTCGCTCACGCCTGGTTTCCGTTATGTTTCTGTCTCGCTCCCGCGGGGACTCCTCATCGAGATGTCGGACGGACACTGGTTCTAGGATTCGAGAGAGTGGTTCTACTGTGTTGCCTCTTTAGAAAAAGAAGTGTTATTATACTATTTACTATTACATGAAAAATAATAAGATTACACATTATTAACTACTTATTATATTTTTATACTAGCGACTCTCAACACGCAATGCGTCGAAAATTCGGCAATGCATCCGGATCCGGAAGCAAGTATTTTCAGTATTAGGTTCTGCCTACCCTGCTAAATGCAGGATAATAAAGCTGAAAAGTAAACTAATCTCTATTTGAGTGTATACATGATATACATAGGTACCTAGGAAAGATATTATAGAAATACATACCTAGGAAACGTATTAATGGAGGGCATAGACAGATACGATGTGGGAGAAGGTCTACCGCTGTCCGAGCTGTCGAGGCCCGCTGCCTCCAGCAAACTGTCTGTTGTTCCTACTGCAAATGTATAATATAATGTTTAAAGTATTTCGGTCATCATTAAAGAGAAACCAGCAGAAACACATACACACTTTTTATATCGAAATTGAAAAATAAACATGTATGGTAAAAATTAGTCCTGAACCCCGATGCACGACAGGATGACGGGCGCTGACCGAGACTACAGTGGGAGACACTAATAAAAGAACAATTTGTGTTACTCATCAGCAAATAGCGATAATAGTTTCGTAATTAATTTAGTACATTTTTTCTTAGTAACCGATGCAAAATTTGTTTCTTTTTTGTATTTATATATAAATGTTTTAACACTGTAGCATGATTGTAATGTCTGAATAAAGAGGCTTTTATTATTATTATTAAGTAATTTAGTAGGTAATTTAACCGTTCCGTTTTACCTGTGTATTCTGTTTTGCCTTCTGTTCGACTACCTGCGGTCAGAACTACCTAGGATGATTAGAATAGGTCTTGTGTCTTACACGCCCATAGGCAGCATGAACAGGGGAGCCGGGTGGTCCCTGCCTACCCCAGGGTAATCTGATGCCTACCCCAAAACTAGTAGGTACTGTATAGAAGTATAATATTTATACCTCGTGTTTTCTGCGGCATTCTAAAGGCGTGAGATTTCTTCTGCCTCTTGCGGAGCGCCGCCGCCACCTCCGATATGCCCGACGATGACGTCGATGATCTGTTTATAAGTTATAACGTGTCGCTATTAAGACTCTTACAGCAGCAGCAGTTAACTGTCGACTTGAAAGGTTTTTACAGCGTCACCAGCTGTGGAAGTTCCCAGAATTGCTTGTCTCTCAAAAAATAGTCGCACGAAAAGGATATCAGGGAATCAAAGGATATCAATGAGGGAATTTGGAGGGAAATCTCAGCGCTCTTAGTAGCGCTTGGCTAAGCTTTTGCAGAATTAGTTCATCTCAACTCTAAGCCCGTCGATCTCCTTCTTTTCTCTTTAATTAACACACTCGTGTTATTACTTGCATTGTCTTTTTCATTTCTGTTTTTCTATATATGAATTTAAAATATCTTCAAGCATTAAAATAAAATTTTAAAAAAACTACTTATTCATTAATTAATGTTGAAAATGGAGATAGTTTTAAAAACTCACTCCGAAGCACTCCCCGCTCTGTATACAGGCAACAACACGCTGCTGGGCCTCGTCCTGCTCGGCGACACCACGCTCACCAACTAAAATTTCAAATATTACAGTTTACATACATAAAATCTGTAATATCCCAGTACGGTCGACGAGTCGTGGCAGCCTGAAGCTAGCTGTGGTGGCAGATGATTCAGATGTTTTTAATTCAAGACAAACGCAGATTTGATTTTAGGACTTTTCTTTCTTTTGATTATTTATGTTTTAGTAGAGTAAATAATTGCAAAAGTACAGAATGCCGAACTCCAAAATAAAAATAATGTAAATATTTTAGTGACGATCGATACCTTAGCGTCTTTATCGTCGTTTATCTGCTTCATCTGGCTCCGCTGCACCTCACGCATCAGCTCATGTCGGTACGCGCGGAGCGATGCTGCTGACTTTAAAGACTTCTTTCTAAACATAAAAAAATATAATATATTCTAAATAAATAAAAATATTTATGTATCACTGTAATCTACTGTAACCTAACAGATTTTGACTTACCGATGAGCCACACAAAGTAGTACTATAACCACAAGTAACAATAGCACTGCGATAGTAGATCCTATAGCGAGTGCCCATAGCTCAGTGCCTTGTACGGTGGCGGTGGGTGCGCCTTCGAGTCCCGCCGCCGCCTTGAGGTACGCTGCTGGGTAGGGCATGTTAACTAGCTTTTATAATTATATTATTAATATCTATAATAAACCTTAATATATTTTGTTTATAATTTACTTATAAGAATTGAATTTAATAAGTAGCACAACAATATGATGACTCACGCTCCGCCTTAGTGGTGACCACGGCGTTAAGCTCCGTGGCCACCTCGGCATCCCGCACTAGGCGCATGTCACGCGCCGCCACGGCCGCAGGCACAGCGCGCCCGCCCACTAGGACTACGTACACTATGTGGATTTTGCCTTCTGTTGACTGGAATTATAATTTTTTTATTAAATTTAATAAAATTGACATACAAAAGAATATTGGAAATTATAATAAAGACTTAGCTTTTTGACATTCAATATAAACTAGGGGAAAGAAAAATTATTTTCGTTTTACACATGTAGAGCATGTTGTGCATTTAACAAGATTCAGTAGCTTTAAAATACACACTTATTGACTTCCTGTCTAATTCAAATAAAATATTCTAGAATATATTTTTTAAATACATAATTTTCTTTTCCGTAGGGAAAAACGACGACAAACAATTTTTTTCTAAAATCTAGCATCATATAACAATCAAAAATATATCAAAACAATAAACTTTGTAATAAGTATTCTGTATATAACAACCTCTGTAATATTCTGTATATACACTTGCACCGGCGGCTGTTGTTCAGGCTTGATTATTTCTCTTTTAAATAACACAGTACCATTACTTCCATCTGTTTCAATTTCTAAAGGTAAATCTATCATATCTTCCTTGCTATCTTCCATATCTTCAAATTCTTCTATACTCCTTTTTCTTACTTCCACAGTCGGCGCTACTAATATCCAAGAGTTACGACTTAAATGAGTGGGTTGTATAGCTCTGGAAGTCTTTATCTCATCAAGAGATATTACTTCTACATAATTCAAATGATCTGTTTTATTTATATTCGATAACATTGTTTTATTATTACTATTTACTAAAGTATTAACAGATAAATCATCTAAACTTATCATGGAGCTTTGTATATTATACTTTTGAGGTGTTTGGGCAGTGTGAGGATCGACTTGATGGTTTAAATTACTGTCATTATTTATGATAAATGAATGTACTTCGTGTTTCTTCCTTGTAGTTGGAGCGTCTAACGATTTGATGATACCTAGATGTCTTTCTTGCTGTCTGAAAATGAAATCATTTTTCAAATCAGACATTTATTTGTATTAGGACTTTTAATGTGTCCCTACTTGTAAATAGTATCAAACGATAAGTTATGGAATATATAAAAAAATGTTAAATTTGATCTAATTAGACAAATAAATGAGCCGTTGTAATACAAACACTCCTTTAAATTGATGATAGAAAATTTACCTTATCGAAATGACCACAATGTAACCCAAGATTAAAAAAGCCAGTGGATCGCTAGTTCATATCATCAAAATAGTAATACAAACAATTTTTTTAACTAATAATTAAGAACTTACCTTAAAAACGCCTTCTGATACAACCTAGCCAGTCTCAGTTGCAAGCTATCCGGCGTGGAGCCCTGTATGACGGTGAGTAGCCAGTAGCGCCTGTCTTCGGGGATCTCGGGTTCTAAGCTGTCTGGTGTTACGTCACAATTGAGTACACATTCACTACTTGACTTGTCTGTTACTGCCTGTGAAATTAGGTTTGTATTCATTACTAACTTATCTAGAACTTTAACTTTCTAGTTCACTCGTTTTTTTTGCTTCACGCTGTAAAGTCATTTGTCATGTTCCTAGGCGAGTATATGAAAATAATTCAATCCCTGCTTTTGGGTCGAATCCAAAACCATCTCGTTTACAGTCAAACTCTGAACCACTGTGGCACGACGGCTTGAAAAGCACTAATGGGCCTGGAGTGCAAATCGTAACCAGGATAATGCTTATATAGTTTATTGATATATTGTAAATTTAAGCTCAAAAACAGTAATTTTTCAGTACTTTCGTTATACGCATAGATATCATATTGCGTATAACGAAAGAGATGGCAAAACAAAGTTGAAGTTATATATTATGCACCTGTGGTGGATATGAATCCAAATACACTGTAGCGAGTACAGTAGTAGTGCGCACAATAGGAGTGCTCGGAGATATCACTGGTGTAGCTAAATCCGGCGGAGGAGGCCCATCCCCTGACCCTGTCCAGAAGAAATCTTCAAGGCGAGGTGTTTTTGAATGCTGATCTGGAGAAACCAGCATGTACACTGAAAGTAGTTGTACATATTGACTTATTATTATGTTAAGAGAAACATTAAAAGGTTAGAGGTCCAAATTGTAGTTATTTTAGTTATAAGATCATCGCCATCAAGATAATTTAATTTCTCTATTTAAAGTTTAATTAATTTATTTTTAACATTTTTATTTAAAAAGCTGTTAATACACCTAAATAAGTATAAGGTAAAATTGTATTACAGAAATGGATATTTTTAAATATTTAAGAACATGAGTACGTAAATTTATATAGTATAAAACTTTCTAAATTTGTGATACAAATAGCAAAATTTAAAATATAATTTAATACCACCAACACTACGGAATTCGAATATAAAGTTAGTATTGGGGTAAGTCCAGGCCCTAGTACCTAATATGTAAATATCGCCGTCCCCACGTCTTAAGTACGTAATATATTTAAAGCTACTCCTGATTCGCAAAAGCTGGAATAGGGAAAAGGGGAAGGTTAATAAAACGACAAGACTGTAAACAACAGGGAATCGCGTGATCTCCCGAATAATGGGGCATACGGCTTATTGGCCTGGCTGTAGCTACTAGCTACTGTGGCTATCATGCTATAAGCGATAGCGGGTTGTAAAGTTAATAACTATGTTTTTCATGTATTTTGTTAACTGTATTTATAATTGTAATATAAGACGCCTTCTATATGTTTTACATTCTTAAAATAAGTTTTAATATTCATGCAGCGCGAGATTTAAATAAAATTAAAAAAATATATTTACTTATTTCCTCGAGAGGGAATCGAACCCTCAACCGTCGTTTTTACAGACCATACGCTTTGCCTTAGTGTCACGATAAAGCTATATCAAATCGTTATATTCTTATGATTTATTCCACGTTATTAGGAAGTAACACCGGCACCAGCCCGTACCATCCACTAAAGTTTTCTGAAAAGAAAACGCATTTCCCTTTGTAAATGTATCTAACATTTTGGTTACATGATTGCGTTTATTACAAAAATCTCGTTATTGATAACTAAGGGATGAAGTAGGTGTATTATTTTTTGTTCACATTTAAGAATACAATATATTTATTATACTCTTACTTATATAATCTTACTTATGCTCCAAAGTAGCTTAAATTGACTTTTAGTAATAAAAAAGTAAGGAGAGTTATAAAATCGCGTCTATTACTATATTCAGAATAATTTACATTCGATTTAGTATAATTACATATAGCTAAAACATACAATAAATAATAATCCTACAAAACGTTTAAAATGGTTGCACATGTTTTCTTTTTATGTTAAACTTAACACTAAACATGCGGTTGCTCTAAGGACTTTTACTGCTCACAATAAAAAAAAATTAAACATGAAATATGGACTTATGTCCATGTATCTAGTTCATAGGACATCTCTAATTATTCGAACATTTATTATTGTTAGAAACGAGTTTGTAGGTTATATCCTGTCCGTAACCGTGTTCCACACAATCGTATAAACGTGCATATAAAAGGTTTAATTTGTTGGTTACATGCGGGTACTCGGCGGCCTTTTGTTATGGAGCGGATGGATGACAACGCATCGACGCACGCGCAACCAACCGACACGAGATATATATTTTAAATTGTTTTTTTTTAGATTTATTTATCTTTCGCATATAACTGGATAGGCAGAGAGAAATCTTTTAAATACACTCCTCTCTCCTATTTACAACACAATTTTAATGATGAAACCCAACGTCGTTCTTTCACACCACGATTGCATTTTTTGTGGCGGAACTCAACGACACACTTAGCCTTGTTACCAGATCGATGAAATAAAAATATTAAATATTTAATTCTCTCCAGCGGGAATCGAATCTGTCACGTTTACAGTAGCTTGTACCCCTTTGTTGATAACTTGTTTAATATTACTATACGTGGGCATCGTGGTGCACTACCTGAATGCTACCTGGATACGTGTGAGCTTGATCCCGAAATTATATTTAAATAATTTAATTTTCCGCTACAGAAAGTATTTTATAAATGCTAGTAAGTGCATAAAATCTGCACAAACTATTATGTTGTTGTCTATTTGTGTTGAAAATAAGAACAAAAATATTTTTACAATGACTTGTTTAATAAGGTATAAGCTACTATGCCAGAATTTAATTAACGAATAGTCGGTAAGAATCTTTATCCAGTGATTTCATAATACTTTTTTTTAAATATATTTTTAATTCTCATAACTAATCTACTTAATACTGATATACGAGTAATATAAATATATTTTCTTACTTACTTTTCTCATCGTCTTCGTATTCGTTTCCCGATGTAAGTGATAACAATAAGAAAGCTACATTTATAAAAAGCATGTACATAAAGATCATCTTAATAAACTATTATTATAATAGAATAATTAATTTATCATGATATTTTACTAACGTAAATATGAAATTTAGTAAGTAATACTGGGTGCTTAAAACCTGTTTAAGTATATAGCAAACATTATTAAATCGCCACAGATTTGAACGTTTATTTTATTTAAATACATTTCTAAATACACGACACGAATAATTTTGATGAACGCTACTGTGCATTTCAATTGTTAATATGTTGCTAAGCAACTAAATTGAATAACCCGCGCATATGGTATATGACATTGACAAATACAGTTCCGTTTTACAATAGTCAATCAAAAGCTTATTTCGTATCATCGAATTACACATAAAAAAATACAAAATAAAAATATGTTATTAAAGAAATATATAATATGCATGATTATTATAGTGCAAAATTTATTTAACATATGTCTATTTTTATGAAACATAAAAAAAATTGCCAGTATAAATATATTTACAGTGCTGCTAGTCTCAAATAGGTAGTATTAAATTACGAATTCAGCTAGCAACACTGTCATCCACCGTTGCTCCGCCATTCGTGAATAGCAGCGCCATTCGTGTGAGTTCGTCGCTTCCGTCCGACGGACCTTGCGACGTGTACGGGTGTGTGCGAAAGTATGAAGTGAAATCGTACTTTATAGTGTGTGAAATGTTTAGTGTAAGTTTTTACTGTGCAGTAAAACAAAAATGAGTGCGAACGGATAATATTAATATTTCTTAAAACGTCACCAAAACTTAGTACTAATTGTAGTACACGTAACATTTTGTATGAACGGTTTCAAAATGGCTGTGTTTTGAAGGACCCTTTGTCCGCTTTCGTGTGCTTGTCCAGCATGATAGTGGAATCGTACAGACAGAAGTTTATCTTTGAAAGGTGAGATATGTCGCTATTTATAATACTGACGATGTAAGTCGAATGGAAAATTACTGGTTCTCACCGAATTGCGGCGTCGTTTATTGCTTTCTATAAAAGCGTTATCATACCGCTCACTGGCTACGTGTGAGTTTCTAATAACATTGAGTCTGTTTGTTTCTAATACGCTTGTACAATTTACATTTTAGATATTTTGACGAATTTTTGTCCTACCATTCTTACCTAAAACCTATTCGTTAATACTTTTATATTATCTTAAGGTTATGCCAATCATATGTTTACAAAACGACATATGACATTGATAAATAGACACATAAAAATATGATATCTTATAAGACATTGTAAAATGAACTTATAAAGTAATTAAATAAATAACATTTCCGTCTTGATTTTTTTCTATGATTAATTTGTATAAATTTTATTTTCATACTTAGCATTATTTCTTTAATGTTATTATTAAAAATTATTGGTTATTATATTAATGGTAGCAATAATAGTTATCTATTTGTTTTTTGATATTATTCATTACTTTACAAACCAAAAAATATGAATTCTTCTTTTTTTAATAATCACTGCAATTACTGTACTCTATTTACTTTTACTTTGATATTTAATAACTTAACCAGATAAACTGGATCTTATTGGCCTTTTGTTACTTCTTAACCTTTTAGTAAAGTTTAATGTGAGTAAAGGATATATATTGACAAACTACTTGCTGAGATAATTTTTTCATATTGTTATAAACATATAATATTAAAATAAAACCCATCTGAGTATTTTGCGTGTAGCAAAATAATAAGTCAATTGTAACTAAACTGATGATTTATTTTATTTTTAACTGTTACTTTTACATTCTCTATGGTATTCTGTTTTATTGATACATAGAATATTACTGTTTGAGGCAGTATGGTACTATTATGTGGGATACAGCATGAAGCTAAAAAACATATTTCCATGAAAGTAAACCTTTATTTAATTTGTACACAAACATACTTTTGCTTTTGGACTGTAGTTTAGTGAGAATATTATTGTTGGAATGCTGTAGTCTATCCAATATCATGTTGATTGTTTCAATGTAACCCACTGTACCTGCATTTAAAGATACCATGGGCACTTTGGAACATATCATAGCTATAGTACTATTTCATCATGGGGGAACGAAGCTGCAGATAAAGAACTGATATATTCAAACTCAATTTTTTATGTAATTTTCCAAGTAATTTCTTATTAAAACCTTTAAATACAATTTGATTTTGATTCAGTCTCTTGACTCAATATATATGAAACAAAATAACTAAGACAAGAGTCTCTTTACGAGGTTGTGCTAAATCGAACCTCGGTCGATCGTGAAATGTCGCACCGTTACTTATCTGTGTCCGCGACAACGCGTAACGGCTCGGCATTGTGTGCAACGCACGCACGACGACGATGTCATAATTACTTGTGTTTTGTAAAAGATATTTCAGGAAGGAGATATTTTTGCGATGTAATTTGTGTTTCGAACAGTATCGTCTATTCTATTGTTGCCAACATATCTGTGACAAATAGTAGGCTTTCTAAACTGAAAAAAGTACTTAGCATTCCATGGATCATGTATGTAAGTTTGAAAAGTTTAGTACGTAATATTTGCGACACAAGTTTAGATTTAGAGGAGTATTCAGAAATGATTCCTCTAATGCCGTCTCCGAAGTAAATTCTAATAAAGAATTGACGATAGTTCTGGACAGGCTGAAATGTTTTTAAAATTATAGAGAAATTTCGCTGTTATATTTCTGGCTCCACATTAAAACAAAATCAAACCTATTTTATCGATAAATGAAAAACGTTTTTGTTTACTTTTTTTAATTTTGTCTGTTCGTGACTAGTCGTCGGCTATTCTAGAGTATACTACATAGTTGTTTTACTTAAATAATTGTATATTTAATGAACAAAATTATATAACAAAGACTACTTTACTCTTTGTATTCTTTGGGATTCAATTGCATATAAAACTTAGAGTCTAAACTCTCTTTTGTTTTTATAGTGTAATTTGCAGATACCTATTTTGCAACGTGTTATGTTTATTTGTAGCAAAACTTAGAAATTACGAACAACTTTAGCGTTTGCAAGCTCTTTATAATATATAAGTACAGCAAGTAAGTTGTGCGAGTTGGTAAAGTGGAAACAAAGGCAGCCTTCTAAGCCCATAGTAATAAATAATAAACACCACTTTAATGTTCTTCATTAACATAACAATATAAAATTGTAGTTACAATCTTTATAATATGACTAGAACTACGATAAAAGTATAAAATATTTATATTTCTAAAGCTCAATTTGCAGGTTGCATGGTTTTATCCAAAAAGGTAAAATACGAGTTAATGTTTGTCTAATACCCTGTGCCGTGAAATACGAGTTTGAAATACTAAAATATTAAAATATTTCACTGTAAATTACAAATATTAGAAATATGTAGAAAATATTGCATAAATCATTAATTATTATGTTTTATAAATTTTAATACCTTTAATTATTTTAATTATAAAATAATGCTCTAAAATTGTATTATTCCATTCCGTATACGTAAGAAGGCATTGTTTGTTCTATCTAAAGTATCGGTTCAGTGTCTCTCGCCAGCACTATCCATATAAAATGGAATAGAAAGTCTGATAGGCGCAATGATAACACCCATTAGGTGAACGCTCGAAGAACATCTTTAAGTAAAGATTTCAATATATTATGTATGTGTATATATTATGTATTTTACTTTTCTCTCATACTTAAAATATAATCATTTTTTTTTACATCGTACTTACTTTGTCTTGCGGCTCTGTAGCTTTCTAGTCGTCTCTATCATAAAATTGAATAAAATAAACTTAAAGAATGCTGTTACATTCGAAATGCTTTAGAAACATATGTTTATTTGGTTAATAAATTTCTTTTTACCCAAATCTAATGGAAGCAGCTAAAATCTGCAACTTTGTTATTAGGAGCATAATTATACCTATATGAAAATTTCAACTAATCTACTCAAACTGAATCTCGCCCGACAGGCAGCCCTTTAGGCCACCACATATCGAGTCTACGGTATGTGATCGATATTTAACGTGAACGCGGCGTGAAAGTACCAGCCTTCGTGTATTGTTTGTCAGATAATAGTGGTGCCGACTTGATTGAAAGGTCTATTACATTATATGACTGTTTCACAAGATACGATACACAGTACTGCCTGCGAGTCGTGGTCGCCGTGAAGTTGGCTGGGCAGTTTTGATCTTAGTTCTTCCCTTTTTACTTCTTCCCTAGTGAACAATGAGCAGAAGTTCAGAAAACCTAATTTGAGGGAGGCCACGACTCGTCGACCGTACTGTACTTACATTCTAAAGCGAAAAGAGAGCGGCGCCAGTAACCGCTCAAGGCGTTATAGGTTTTTTTGATAATTATATTAAGTTGTAAAAAATAAAACCGGATATTCGTATTTAAGTAATCAATTTTAAGTTCTCTACACTTAATTTTTTACTGGCTACCGTGCAGTGTGTTTAAATGGCTTTTCGAAAATTAAAAGATTATTATAAAATACAGTATGTTTTGATGAGCGGAAACTTCACTACTTTTTTACGTGAGAATGCTTACCATATTAAATAAATTATAATTATAATTGCTCTCTCTCTCTCCCTTGACTCTAAATTATGGTATTTTATAAAGCAACCAAAAACTTTATCCGATTACTTACTCCAAATTAATTCAAGAGCAGATCCATCTTGAGACAAAATTTTACTTAAAAGTAACTAAGGCCATCTTGTTCATTTACTTTGTATATGCAATTTATGTATATGTATATAAATTTTATTTTAATACACAACTTTGACTTTTATTAAACATACTTTTATAATCTTATCTCTTTAGTATTATTGCCAATTATACTGATTACATATAATTGGGTAGGCGTTACTAATTATTTTCTATAGAAGGTACCTATTTTAGGATATTAAAATATTTTTGTAATATTTTCTGACTAAACTCCAAATAAATGGTTTATTTAAAAAAATGCAATAAATTATACCTTTTATATAAGCTAACAGGCGCTTAAGCTACGGTTACTATTATTACATAACTGTTCACGAGTCACTAAAATAAAGTAAGTCACTTTTAAGTGCACAATCACTATTTTTTTATTTAGCTTCACGCTACAACGTTATACATCCCGCACCTTGCAAAGAGAATCTGGTAACCTAGTGTTCGTTCTCACTAAAACACTTCCGTTTCGCCGAAATTCTGGAGGTATTGCGTGTTGAGTGGCAGAACTCAACGCAGCGCTTACCCTCATTACCAGACCGAGAAAAAAAAATCTCATAGGCTTTCAACGAACGGACGAACCCAGAACCTATCGCATTTACAGTTCCACGCTTGTGCCCCTGCGGCACGGCGGACCTCAAATAATCACAAAATTCCTTATTTATTATCCACCTAAAGTACCTTATACATATTTATACGTACTGGCAGTTACTGGCTCTCGCTACCTACGCTTAGTATAGTATGGGTGAAACCGTACAAGTCTGTCCGGCTCGATTTTATTTTAATAAGCGGATTTCACATTCGAGTTAAGTTGGTTAAAGCCCGTCGATTATTCTAGTCGAATCGAGTTTCAATATTCAGATTGTATGACTCCGCTCAGATTTCTTCAATGTTTTCGATCGAATATCTTACTAAGTCTGTTTTGTTATTCATGGAGTTAAATAAATCAGCAAGTTTTTCTGCGTTATTTCGTAAATCTGTGACAATATTCTTGTATAAAAGACATTCGTTTTATTTTTACATTATTCATTCATATTAATATTATGAACCATAATGAAACTTATTTTTATAGTCTGTATTATATTATACAATGTTTGTACCTATCGTGCCGTGGCCTCCTTACGAGAGATTCAGGGTACGGTGACATGCTTCAAATAATAGTGGCTCTTAGCGAATGAAAACTCGATTTTATGACGCTTTCAGCTAAATTACATCGCTCGACTTACCTTAAAATATTAGACCTGATCAATGTCTTTACACCTTGTTAATTTTGGGCGTGGATAATTTATTACTTTAGTATAGAAAATGTTGCTAGGAGGTTTATCGTAAATCATGATATTTGATACGTTTCATTTTATTTATGTGTTTTAATTGGAAATCTTTTTGTATTTACGTTTACGATCATTTTTTTACGTAACATGTACAAAAAATATAAGCATGTATATATATTGTATTTTTTTAAATAATTTTACTTTATATACTTACTTTTTTTTGTTTAATTTCGCCGCCTTTTCTTTCCTAATCTAATTGTAAACTGTACTTTAACAATTATTACTCTATTAAGGCTAAACAATATTACCTACAAGATAAAAAGGCAATTGCAAGCCGTCGATGCCCAGCGGTGTAAGTGGGTTCGAATCCCATTTGAAGCAATGAATTATTTAATATAATCACTTCCTTGCTCTCTTAACTAATCGTTGAGTTTCGCCACTTAACTCGAAAGTGGGGAATGAAATGTCTTAACACTAGTGTGCCTGTAGTATACCTATTCAAAGTAAAATATGACATTTCCTCCGAAACAGGGAATGCATGTCATGTACCCGGAGCACACCCACCACATCCACATTACACACCACCAGCCCGAACCCCAGCCGGCCGAGTCGCCGGCGCTGCCAGCCGAGATACGTCGCGTGGTGAGACTACTTGGAAACGCACAAGACACGCTATTGGACTTCAGTTATTTTAAGGTACCTTATACTTGTATCTAGCTTTTTTTGGTTAAGTTATGAAAGTTTATTTAATATAAGAAGTTACATAATGATCGGAATGGGTCGTCAATGTCTAGGTTCTCTCGGCCTATCCAGATGTGCAGCAAAAAACATGAGGCTGCTATATAAACTCAAAATTGGAAAAAGGATAGCTGATGATAATGTACAAGGAAAAACATAAATATCTACTTTACATGTTATAGGAGACCATTTATGAATAGGTACGTCTACAACAAAACATTGAGTATATTGAGATAGTATTTATTTGTTTTATTATGTAATTTGAAGATAAGGGTTGTTTTGCAATTGTTATTTTTAGGCAACAATTTAACGATAAAACATATTTATCAAGAAATGTTATGCTCTTTAAGTATCTAATCAATATAAAATAATAAGAATATGCGCAATACTATTAATCGGATCATAACATAACATAATAAAAGTACGTAGATATATTTTATATAACACAGAACGTAGGCTGGTTATACAAGCAAATGTAAAATTTTAGTAAGTACGTCGAAACTACATAACGAGTATCTGGAACGCGTACAAAATACAATAACTGCAAATTGTATGCAGCCAAACGACAATTTGCATCCGCGTGTGCAGATGTTCCAGCAAAAAACCGACCAGCACAAAAGACAGCATCCGCGACAACTGCTGTATGGAATTGACGCCTCCGTACGAATTAACCAGATGATATACTAAAGTGAAAATTCCTTGGCAATTTTGATAGAGGCCATTCGAGGCACAGGGGCACAAAGTGTGACTAAATGCGGCTGGTAGTGGGTTCGATCCTCACTCGAAAAAATTATATAATTATTTATCCACTCAATCGCAATGCCTTTAGAATTCGGCGGAAAGTGGAGAATGAAGTGTCTTACCACTAAGTTCCCTCTGCCTATCCTGCTGTGTGCGGGATACCGCGTGAAGCTAGTTTAATTTGAATTTTTAGCTTACTATTTATATGTAGGTAAAGTTGCATAATCAACAGCGCAATATATCACGTTGATAAATGATTGATACGTAAATCCCATTATCTTTGCGACTGTTTGTTTTGCCGGTAATTAATTTAGAATGGGTGCGTGATATACTCGTTACCGTTGATAATAATATTAGCTCAATACTATGTGAACGAAGAGAACAACAGTCTTCGTTGTATGCAGAAAAGATAAATGAAATACAAAAAGGAAATGTATAGTTGGTATAGCTTAGATATAGGCTTTTCTGCAGCTCTAAATAATCGAACATTTTTATATAGTCTTGGTTATTTTAGGCACATTTTGGCGAAATTCGTCGACTTTTTGGCAGGAACTTATGTATATCTATTTAAGATAGCATGCAACTTATCTCGAAGAGTACCTACCGCAGATATCGTGAACAGTTTTGTACTACTGATTATAATAAAAAAAATGTGTTTTTATGGGCCACCAGGAAATGGTTAGAAATGTGGCTTGCATTTTGATAACCAACTAGAATATTTTTTTATAACTATACCTTCTACAATAAAATAATAATAAACAAATATTTTTGTTAAAATATTTTTTAACTTTTCCTTTGATTATATTCTTTTTGTTGCTTTATCAATATATATTGATAAATAACAACCAGGTTATTCTTATAGCAATGAAAAAATGAAATTAAACAAATATTTCCTTTAAATTAATAATGACGCACTCCAGAAACCTTAAATGTACGTTATATATATTTTAGGCAATACAAGTCATCATCATCATCGATAATTTTTCAGTCACCTCTTCGTTGGCAAAGGCCTGCACATCTGTCGTGAGATGGTCTTTACCGTTAACTAACATCTGGGGCAATTTTGAAAGTAACTCGGCGTCTTGTTACGCGCCAACCGAAATTGGATTGCAAACCTTTATTGTGTTAAACTGGTCGCTATTTGATACTTTCAGTCTATTCTACAGTTTCAGTCGGTACCTAACTATATCTACTGTTTACTGCATATAATTTGTTCTGTTACAAATTGTTTTAGTATGTTGTCATACATTTTACTTATAGTGTATTAATCGAATTATTGAATTTTAGTAGGTGTAAGCACCTAATGGTGTCATGACTGTTATAATAAACGTCAAAACGTAAAATATCCATGAGTTTTATTAACATTCGATATACATTTATGTATGTTAAACGCGAATAATTAAAAATATGTATTTAGTTATGGCGTAAAGTTCAAAGAGAAGAGGAACGTCTCCTCGTCTCCTTGTAGATTGTACTACAAGATGCAGGAGATGTGCGGTGCGTGAAGATGTAGTAGGTATTTAGTCGATACACCTTTGTGCTGTATTGTACTGTACTGTATGTGTTTCATCAGATTGCATTATGTATTCAGGGTTTTGTGAAACATCACGCCGCGGGTCATGCTTCCTAACACATTTTGAGATGGAAAATATAATCGGTGTTTGCGTAACGAGCTGTCGGGGCACGTGGCGCAGAGGCCGGGCCTCGTGACGGGATAACGTGACTGTCGGGAATATATTACCTACTGAGCGCGGGCAAATATTGTTTTTCTTTTTCAAATCTATCACACCGAGGTCGAGGCGAGGCCCGCTCGCGTCTCGTGGCAAACAAATATGCTCCGTTCGTAACTAAATATTCGGACGTTTTAAGAACACGAGGAAAAACTTTTATAATTTCATTGGCTGTTTTTACTGATCCTCGACGGCGTAGTTTTGTGAAATAAATTTCTTTTTCATCCAGTAAATAGTTAGGTGTTATTCAAAATTATAGCAAGAAATTCGTGAATAACAAGTTTATAGGTCTCGATCTAAATTCAGCTTTACAGCCATCAACATTGGGCGTAATTTGTTGGATACGAGGCCATGACGCAACACCATTTGTTTACGCCCGGTAAAGTGGCTACGTGCATATCATGAGCGGCCGGCACGACGTTGCCAAGTCGCTCTTGAGCCAAATTTGGCGCGGCGATGGTTAGCGAGACCGAAGTAACCGCTTTTTGCGAGGGTTTCGTTACAAATCCTGTTTTTTATTATGTCAACATTCGGTGCTGCTGCAGCGAGATGATCGTGCAACGCCAACATTTTGAAACTTGTAAAAATTATTTGAAGACGTTTAGTTCGTTTTATTACTATACTTTTGTGTTGGTTGGCTTGAAGCACTGCAATAACGTACAGTACGTTCGTTCCTTTCCTTAATTACTCGTATTCTCTCACAGCGCTTTGTGCCATGTTGCGGAAAATTGCACAAAAAGTCTGTCGCCGAAGCATTGAGTGGAACTCGCTCAAGGATATTTCTCCCGGACATGTTCGTCTCGTGTTTCCGCGCCGGCCTCTTGTAAACGATTGAATTAAGCGGAATTGTACCGAAACTGTTCGCGTTCTACGAATGTAAATTGTCTCACAATCCTCGAACGGTTTCCTGTCTAACATTATAACGTCGAGACTTATAATGACGTTAACGTTTTAGTCAAATTGGCTTTGTCATTTACCTAAATTTACAAGTTGGTAATGCCTTTAATTGCAAAATGTTCTTGGAAGTTTAATTCTTGAAATTTTGTGTAGGTATATTTATGTTTATATTTCGATACTTATTACTTAACGTATTGTTTTATGTTTTACCGCCCGTGGAATTTTCACCCTACATCCACTGATATTAAGGCCATAATAGCTTCCACTGGCAAGTATTTAGCGGTGTAGCATGTATGTAAGTATGTATGTATGTTTTGCATTACATGCAGCGAAGATTTCGTGATGTGATGCGATGGGCAAATTGGCAGGCGGACCATGCAGGTCACTCACCCTGGTACCCCCCCTCTCCCCTCAGCGTCCCCCGCTGCCCGCCGGCGTTACGTAACCGCGCTGTTGCCATACTGACACTGCCAAACTCCTCGATGATTATTCGCGCCTGGTACTCGCCTTTACGGTGTGCGCTCCGTTGCCGCACTTGATGCCATGGCTTGTCAATGCTCTTACGCATCTTTCGGATGAGTCCAAAAGCAAATTAAGACGATGCGTTTTGTAATTTTGGAAATATTTTTCACTATAAAAAATTAACACATTTTTTAATTAACAAAAAAATTGTTAATTTCATTCAAAAATTACAAATTTGATAAAAAAAAGTTGTAATAAAAATACCAATCTCTGTGTAGTAAGAAGGCACATACTATGTGTGCAACAAACCGTTCGTACCAGAACGTTATCGTCGTAATTAAATGGTATGCATTTTATACATACGCGCATACTGCCAAGTAAAGAATGTTAGAACGATGGAAATTTTTTAATGCAATTGTCCTATAGGTGTAGAGCACCTACAGTCACGTTACCATTGTTTATTCTTAGATAAAATACCGCGCACTATTATAATAGGGGCGGTGGTTTTGCACACACGACTGAGTAGTCATGTGAGGCCAGTGATTGTAAACGCAACAGGTTGTGGGGTCGATTACCACTCGAGAAAATTATTATATTTAATTTTTTTCAGACAAAAGCGCGGCGTTGAGTTCCGCCCCAGTTCTCTCTGCCTATTTTGCAATTTGCAGGCTAATAATTTATGACGTCATTTCTTACTAACATTGTTTTGTTTATTAGTTTTACAAATGTTAATTTTACTTTTACCATAAAATATTTTTTCCGTCAATTTGGACGTGTCATCTAAAAGTAAAAGACATTATTTCCTTCTTGTATACACGAAAACATTGGAATATTATTAAATCGAAACTTGAAAGGCATATTTTGACCATGCACAAGTTATCTGTGGGCGGCATTAGAGACTATTGAACTCATGTAGTGGGATTATAAGTAAATTGTTATTTGTACCACATTATAATAGGTTCCTAATAATAAATATTTCTGAATCTATGAAGAACGTATGTTGAGATATACTCCTATTTATTTATTTTTACTTATTCCAATAATTCCAAATGTTTTAGTAACTTATATTTTGTCAGCTTAAATCTAGTTTCATTTTATTCGTTAATTGGTTGTTTACTCGACTTTACTTGAAACTTGATAAAAATAAAAATGTCTATGATTATATTTTATAAAGAAAATACTTTCAAATAAGTGTATATGTACATTGTATATACATATGTACCCACAAGCTATACGTATAGCAGAACCAGTTCTAAGTTGAAGCAATTTTTTTTCCTCTGATGCTGCAAGTAATTTATTTGCTCACGTGCTTAATATTATATTTGGCCGTGAATTATTTTATATGAAGATGACAAATCTTATTGTTGTCTTTTTATTTCACATATTTCTCTAATTATCTTAAAAATCATAAAAAAATATTCCTACAACAGAACTTTATGTAACATGCCAAGCAGAAAAACGGTTCAGCCATCAAGTTTTGGCAACACGATGGCGCCGTCAGCTAACCTATCCATTTCCTGTCATGTAGATTAGCGGTCGTCAACTTTCACATTGCCTTTGGGATAATATATCTCGTCTGTGTTACTTTCACATCGCTTATATTGTTGTTTGTTAGGTACCTCCTCTCCCAGGGCGTACAGTAATTTATTTCACTGATCCCACAATAGAGCATGTAACGCTAATCGCTCTTGATGGAAGAGAACGTGTCGACCAGATATCGAGGTTGTGTCTTCGTGTTGTACGTGTGGCTGGTTTTGTATTCTATGTATGTACGCGCATCTTTCTTTCCTCTTCAGATGTCTTTGTTATAAATATTTTATGTAGTTTTTTCTCGTTTGTAGTAGGTGTATGAACATGACTTCACATATAAAACCTACTTGTAACACATAATTGGGTATTTTGTGGTGCAATTCTTGATTTTTTTTCTGCGGCGCTTTGTCTCCTTACCAGAGCTAGGATACGAAAATAATAAATATTTTATTACTTACTTGGAGTGGAAATCGAACTCACAACCTGTCGCGTTTATAGTCGCACGCATGCGCCACAACTGGCCTGTCTATATATCTTCAATGAACAATATTCTAAAATTATCTCAATGCTACATACAATTGCAACGTGCAGGTTGTTTTAATTGTACCTTTACTCAGTACACACGTATCATTCGAGACATGGACAACACGCTCGTAAACGCCCATTTTCACTTATATAACGTTTTGTTTGTTTGTGCGATGCACCCAGCGTATCGGATGACCCTCCAGCTAATGATACAACGGCTGGCTCACGAGCGCACTCCATCATTCCTCCCGACCTCTAATCAACACTACACTATTGCTCCGTAAACAATACCCTCTCTCTCTCTCCTTGAAAACGGAAGCTGCGTTTCAGTTAAGTATGTTGTCGGCTGCGGATTAGACTCTAAATAAATTTTAATATTCGTAAGTATGATTGTTTTTATGCTCATACATATTGAGTGACGAAACTTAGCCCAGGGTTTATTGCCACCATGGCCAGAGCGAAGAAATGAAAATGTCGTCAATCAAGGGTATCCTCCCCAATGGAGTCTTTATTAGTAATTGATATTTGAAACATCAAATATTTTATTTTAATATTTTATGCTGTATTTATTAAAGAATATTCTTTATAAGTACCTACTCAAATAAAAGATATTTGCAAAATTAACGACGCGTTAATATAAATTCTGTCAAAATAATTTGAATGGGGCATAAAAACAAAAGGTATTTTACGCAAATGTGTTTTTACAGTGTTTTTACACAAAACTTGCTTTGTTATTATACGCTATGAATGGACAAGGACTTATTGTCTTTAGGCTTATAAATGTACACGATAACACGCGTTAAATTCTAATCTGTCAATGAAAACCGTCATTTGGACACTTAAGCCTTTGTAAGTGTCCATAAAACTCGCATTATTATACTAACGATGCTAGTAACCTGTAAAATACTGACCCATTCAGGTAGGCTGTAATTACTTTTCTTTGAGGTCGGTACACCGATGGTATATTGTAATTTTGTATTTTATATCGTTTAGTAAGTATTACCATAATATATATTTATCTAAATGTTTTGTCACGATCGTCAGGGTAAAACTAAAAAAATGTGGAAATGCTAACTAGCTAGCTAGCTAGACTACTTAGTTTTTTTATATTGAGACTATAATAATAACATAACATATTTGTAGTCTTTACTAACTGAACAGAAAAGTTATAGGATCAGCTCCCATTCTCCAGTTCTCTACAAAACGTCTCTCTAGAACAATGGTAACTTTATACAATTTATAAAGAAATTACGAAATTCAGAAATATGATGATGAATACAAGATATTACTTGCTTGGCAACAATGCAACTTATAAGCTTTTCAGTCAATTGCAAGTGCGCTGCAATATTTAATAAACGAAGCGTATAATCATAAAATTAAATAAAAAAACCCCATTTTAGTCGAGTTATCATTTCAAATGGAATATTTTAAACGCTTATTGTGTGCTAACCGCGTTGTGTAAACAAAAATGAGGCCCAGAAGCCTTAAGTGTTTCGAAGTATCGAAAGTCGCGATATCGTGATGTCAATCACGTGCCGCACGATAGCCGAATGATCGTTGCCATCGGTTTTGGTTTAGCAATGGTTGCTGGGGATCGAGGTTATTGTTGATTTGTTTTCAATATGGGTATGTGTTGGTTCATATTATATAGGCTCAATATAGGTATGTCTTTCGTACATAAATACGTCTTATACAATATATATCTTTTTGCATAAGAATATATTTTGTTTATGTAACGTTGTTGGCATTTACTTTAATTATCGTAATTATTATTTATTATGTGTTTTTGTCGCATTCGTTGCAGTTACTACATATTTATTACAAGAACTTGAGGTGTATTGTATATGTCAGATATTTTTTATAAAATTAATCTGTAACAAGTTATAAAGGCCAGAATGTTGAAGCCAGTCGTTGCGCAGGGGCACAGGCTTTTTTAATTCCCACTCAATTTGAAATATTGAATATTTTTATTTCCTCGCTGCGATGACAGGGCAAGCGCGGCGATGAGTGCCGCCATTCTACAGGCAAAGCCTTCAAAATTCAGCGGAAAATGGGAAACAAAAGTGACACTTGGTCCCCTCTATCTACCCTAATATGTGCGAGATCCAGACTGAATCTAAAAAAGTTATAATTGCAATAAAGTCAGCATGGTGCAGTATATACATACAGCTATAATAATATGTAACTGTAGATAGCTGTAGTAGGTATATCGGTCGTCACATCTGTGGGACCGTTTGGCTCATTAGTATGCCGTGCAAGGAGTAGTTATCTATTGTGCTGTAAAAGTACTTATCTGTAAGTTTAGGCGCATTTAGTGAAAGCTCGGCTTCGACTCGCCTACGTGGGCGACTTGGGACCCATGTTTAATAATGATCCTCTTATAAGTATTTTATGTGTGTATATAATAGTTATTGTTTTAGTGTTTTGTATCGATATAGTTGAATAAAACTAGATTATTTTAACATATTTTCTAAAATTTCTTTACAATAACTATCTATTTAACTAAATATATTTACCTTAAATCTTCATATTTTGCGACTGAAACGAAAGCCATTTGGACTGCGCTATTGTTCCGTGAATCATCGTGACAACACTGCATGATGGATGTAGTAGGTATGTTTCTAGTTTGTCTAGACGTTCTTTTATCAACCGAAACATGTGTTTTTTTAGGATTTCTAGTGTAATTTTGTATTTTAAAACAAAAGCTTATGTTATGTTTAGTATTAATTACACATAAGTGTATTATAAATTTCAATACAGTATTGTTAGCCGTGACGCACGTCGGCGAGGCCGCTGCACAGAGTGCATTGCACCCTTGTACATGTTCGTCTATTTGCTACGTTCGCAGATAACGCGGTACAATTGCATTTGATGTTAGACGCTGGCACGCATGTCTCCTTATAAACGACGTCGAATACTGCACTCAACACGCTCTCGGTGCTTTCGTGTTTGATACTATGGAAATTGTAAGAATCGGTTTAGGGATGTGTCTCTCTCTCTCTATTCTTTCTCTATTTCCTCAGGTAGCTTAGCTTGTTTTGAAAGGTATAAATAGTATATTCTTATTTCAATTCTAGTCTATATCAAAACTTTGTTGTATATATGAATAAATATTAAAAACAATTTGTAATATCCCATTGACAGCTAGCTGTTGGTGCCAATAAGAAAAACAACTGTTCCCATCCCTCGTCTTGGAAACGAAGATAATTTAAAAAATGCCTAAACCCTCAGACGAAACACGACGTTAATTGCTTTCTCTCAGTGTTTTATCGAACCATTCGATTAGATTTGTGTACTGAGAAAAGAAGTGTTTGTATTTTGTATCTTAATGAGTTACTAATAAAGTCACTTTTTGTTTATCTAATTTGTTGTGACGAGTGTGTTACTAAATGCTAGGCTAATTTGAATCTCATTTCTTTATGTTTAAGGCTGTTTTCTCTTTATTTTATTTTTTATTCAAACACAAAATATATTAGTGTGTGTAGGTAAGCATTATCATGGGATCGATAGTATTGATAGTGTCTATTTTGAATTTGTTTTATTGGACTATTATTATGCGCTTGCGCGTGCTTTCAATGTTAACGCTTTAGCTTTATTTAGAATTCGTAGGTTTTTAATACTTTTTTTAAGGCTAATTAGTAAAATTTCATAAATAAATTTGACTTCATTTAAGTGTTAATCGTAATATCATACAAAAATGTTAATTGAGCGTCGTTGAAATTTGTACTTTTTTGTACATAAGGTATACATTCTATTGAAACAGCTGAAAAGTAAATCGGTATATAAAAATGACACCTAATTTGCGGAATTACACTCAAAAGTCACAAGTTTTGAAGAGGTGTTTTCTTTTATGTTTTAATTTCATAACGTTTTTTCTATTCCAGGTAAACAACCCAGTATAAACAAGCGGTGTACCAAACGAGAACGAGGTCAGTAAACAACATCACAATTTGTTGATCCTCTTGCTACAAGTGAAATTAATTAGTAACTTATTTACGGTGTCTGTCATATTTATGGTGTTCGTTGTTAGTTGATGAGAAAATAATTAATAATTTAATATTAATTAGGCGCTATTCATTGATAGAAGTAGGTATATTTATTAAATATTAATTTTAATACGTGAAACAAAAATTATGCATCTCTTTTGCCAAAATTATGCGGAAGGAGTTTCGAAATTTAGTACAATTATTATTATTGTAAAGTATTATATATATTTTTTGTTGTAATCTAAATAAATTATAAAAGGGCAAACGTGCAACCATTCGATTCTACTCCAGATCCTACTCCAGGGAATAAAATATTTAATATTTTCAAATATTAAATAAAAACAAGAAAAAATGGAACATAGAACGGAGTGTTCACACGTTAACACTAGGTTCTCTGCCTATTCTGTTAAGTACGGGAACAGCGTGAAGCTAAAAAAAAAACAACTATATTAGTTAGAAACAGGAAGGAAGAACGTATAAAAGAATTCTTACTCTAACCTCATAAAAATACTTAATAGAAAAACCATCTAGGTACGGTACGTATTTTTCAAAGAACAAATGCTTGAAGGTTCTTCTGTTACTTCCAGCTTGTTATAGTTCGAATAACTCTTGGAATTTCTTCCTTAGTAGAGGAAAATTGGAGCATCATGGAATGTTCTGAATATTGTTATAACATTTTTAAGGTTCCTGACTTTCCGCCGAATTTTCAAGCCATTGTGTGTTGAGTGGCGGAACTCAACTCAGTTTACCTTGTTACCAGAGCAAACAAATGAAAGTGTTAATAAATAATTATTCATTTTCACCAAGTGGCAATCAAACCCACTATCGCGATTACAGTCACACGTATGTACCTACCACTGCACCACTACGGCCTCAATTTATATAAGTATTTATGCGTTATTGACGGAAAACGTCGCGCTGATCCATTTATAGTAGTATCGTAAACAGTTAACGATGCCCAGTTGACTCACGGCGACGATCATTCTGTCGGGAAGTAATGCGGCTCGGGTCCATAATGGCGTTTGTTTTACTAAGCTTATTTAACGCCTAATAAATGTCGATATATAACTGTACTATAATTTTAATGAAACTATATTTTTATAACAGTTTTACAGTTTTTAATGATAAATTGAATTTTATTAATCATAATTTCTGATTGTTCTTTATTTGATATAAGTTAGAGCCGAGCAATATAGGTACCTATGTTGTAAAAATACTAATTTCCACACTAACACACACTAACTGTGTAAGCCTACAACTATCGGCTGCACTCGATAAAGTGTGGGAACCGAGCTCTACATATGTTACTGATATGAGAACATTTCTTCTGAAGAAATAAAACCATATTTATAAATGCTTCAACACGAGTGGCTCCGAGAACTTAATATAGGGTCTCGCATCAGATGCTTTTTTATTTTTTATTATATGTTATATTTATTTAGTAAAACTCTATCTACCTAGCCTATCTATTCCTACAATAAAAATATGTTTATCTATTACACCTATATAACTTATCTTAATATAATATTCATATTGACCTTTAAAAAAAGAAAAGCATATACATGGAATACAATATAATAATAAATGTAAAGACTTCACTTTTTATATAATATGCAAATAAAATTACTATAAATGCTTATAATATGTAAACATACGAAGTTATTTTCATCCTTCCTACTATATTTCCTAAGCTCTTAACTATACAGTGGTTATTAAACATGTTTAATGCGCAAAATGTTATTTATGCTATTGTCAGTGTGAATGAAAGCGTACTAAGCATAGACACTATACGTAATTAAATATTTTAAAAACAAATCTCTCCTTCATATCCTCTTTTAGTGCCTTCTCAACCCCAATATTTTCTCTCACCCTATTCTTTAAGGTATCTTCAGAAATTGAACGATCCCTTTCTTGGCCAAAAACTTGAGGAATCCCCAAAATATTTCTGTCATCTTAACGATCAATGTCAACTGATATTAGGTACCATTTCATTTCGACTTGAGATCGACCCGTGTTAGGGAATTTTCCTACGAATAAAACTCGCTTTTGAGCTCGTAGTGAATAATCTCACCGAAATAAAACTCGCAAATGGTTCGTATCAAAACACCACAAAAGTTATTGCTTCATTAAAAGTAAATGAAGCTAAGATTAATAGGAAACTCATCCATACGCGTCGTGTTTTAGTTTCAAACAGTGTACCCTTAAAATGAAACTTGAATATATATATATAAGTCTTAGTGTGTACATTCTATGATTACTCACCTTACCTTTTTATATAATATGGACGTATCTTTATTCTTATGTGTTTACTTTTGGTACTAAGTTAACAAATTACTTTTCCACCCAAAATGATTAACTGTTGCTTGGAACTCTTGTTTGTCTAGGATGGGATCAAAAGATAATTTTACGTAATATCCATGTACAGAATAAACACAAACTATGAAAAGAATGAGAAAAGTAACGATACAGAAAAAACCTCTCAAAGGGGCTTCAATAACCGATAATTTCAAATTAAAACACCCACAGACCAATCAGATAGCAATTTTTCCGAGCGACAGGCTAGAAAAGCGAACACATGTTTCGTCTCGTTCGCAACGTGGCGGGGGTGGTTGAATGGAAGGGGCGTGACGTCACAACCCCCCCAGCCCCTAAAAATAGACGGCCGGGAGCCGCTCAATGAAGGCTCTTGCGTTTTGAACTCCCTAGTAGGTACCTACATAGTAGATGTACTGTATATAGTAATATACGGCGGTGAAAGTTTTGATAGCTGCTATTTAGAATTATTTATTGTCCTTTTTGTTTGGTGAAATGAATTTACTTAGATTTTTGCAAGATTAGTTGTGTTTATTTGATTTTGACTTTTCTTATAATTAGTGCTACTTAAGGTTAATATTGCCTTCTTTTAATATTCCTACGTTAAATATTTTGCAGTATACACCTATATGTATTATAGAAACTCAAATAGAAGTTTTTATAGCGATACAAATCGTTTCGCGATAAGTTCATAATAGCTGGAATTTTAATTTATATTACAGTAGGAAAAAGGGGTAATTACATTTTCACTAGCACGTAGTAAACTGCGCCGCACTTCCATCTCGTAGTGGAAACGAGTGGCGTGTTAATACACNTCTTTTAATATTGCCTTCTTTTAATATTCCTACTTTAAATATTTTGCAGTATACATATATGTACTCAAATAAAAGTTTTTATAGCGATACAAATCGTTTCGCGATAAGTTCATAATAGCTGGAATTTTAATTTATATTACAGTAGGAAAAAGGGGTAATTACATTTTCACTAGCACGTAGTAAACTGCGCCGCACTTCCATCTCGTAGTGGAAACGAGTGGCGTGTTAATACACAGAAGTAATTACCTCCATTTATTATATGTATTTGCATTCCCGTCCCGTTTATTTTGTACTTCTTGTTTGCTGACCGAAAACTTGTTACTTTCAGTTTGTGATTCTGATTATTTTATTTTCAAGTTATTTTTTTTTATAATATATATAGATAAATAAAGATAGATAGATAGAAAAATAAATGAGTTAAAATGTCACAGCCTTTTTGGATAATATAGATACTTCTATATAAGTATTGATAAGTTGATTCTCAAAGGTCCAAACATGAAACAGATATTCGTGCTCGTCAGATAAATAAGGGTCTCGGAGCGTTCTCTCATCTTGAGTAAAAGTCACTCAGTAATAAGTATAATAAAATAAACGAGAGGGAAAATCCTTAAATATGGTGGTGAGGTAAAATAAACAAAAAGAAATAAAATATACTCTAAATATATGAACTTTGCTTTTACATACTTATACGAAAAGGGCTATATAACTTAGTTAAGAAAGATCAAATTACCGATGTATATCGTAGAAAATGGCCCCAGGTGTATAGTTAGCGTCAAAACTGGCAGTCTCAAGCTCAGCTCATTATACCGGCGTGAAACAATGGTACTTCACTGTCTTGTTGAATTACTCGCAAACTTTATATAAATCATGTAGCTTTTGCTTTATTCGAATATATTTTGTCTGTATTTTATGTTAAAATGTAACCAAAGAAATCATGTACGGATGTACTCTTAGCAATTCATTTGTAGTTAAAATTCCAAATAACTTTGACATAACTTTTTACTGCACAATTTTAATTACTTGGACATTAAGGTATTTTAATTGCAAACGTACCGGTTTTTAAACCCATGCAATATCAACTATATACACTATTATATGAATAATTTAAAGACATATTGAGATACATTTTCTTAGTAATTTTGACATTTTTTGTTACTGGTTTTTTTATATTACTTATGTTTAATTTAGTATACATAGAGTAAAATACAATAAAAACTTTATTTAGTTCGCAAACACAAATAAGATTTGTGCGCAATTCCTACGTTGTAAATGTAACTAATAACATTGATTACATTCTCTATTTACACGGCAGTATCATATGATACCGCAGCCTCAGTATTAGAGCGTAGTGTAGTATGTACACTGTAGGTATATGCATATGTGATGAAAGTGGACGATTGCGAATTTTAAATTTTAAATGAATCTCATATAGGCCTTCATACATATTGCATATCGTGTCCCCTCTCGCCCTGCATGTATTGTGAGCGCACGCATATTGGATCGATTTGAAATTTTAAACTGCCCTGGGTGATATAAATCTGCTTGACTTTTTACTTGACTTTGTTTCATTTTTTTTATTCTAAAAATTCAGTTACAAAAAATGAATAATGTGAAGAATTATTTAAATTTGTACAATATTGTTCTTGAAACCGGTCGTTTGAAACATTTTTTACGTTTATTAACGTTTTTACTTTTGCATAAAACGAGCATACGCCGCGCCGTTGCTACATTGGGTGCAAGAGTTTCTAGCTATTGAGGCAAAGGTGAAACCGGGGCTCGGCCTCGTTGAGATGGCTATTGCTTAAGATTTCATGTTTCCGTTCTTGGTCTACGCCTACGTGACGCTGTTGGAATAACACCTTTGTTTATATGTGCAATAAAGTCTACAGATGTTATCGAAATAATAAAAATATAATTTTCTGACCTTAACAGTATTAACTGACTTCATGGTTACAATTAGAAGTATATTTTATTTCTTTTGTGTGCTGTTGAGACGTGATGGTCGTGGGCGTTTTTTATGGTCACCTGACTGCTAATGTTTATTAGGTTTTAAAATAAAGACGATTATTGAGATTTATTATAATAGTCCATTTGTTATAATGTTACCGGTATTTGTATGTTTAAAACACTCGATGTTTCTCGAGGAAAATTATAAATTTAAAATAAATAATTTCAAATTAATACAAACGCTTTATACTAAAGATACTCAAATTTATAAAAAGATATACAAAAATGACATGTTAAATTGCAACAGCAGCACAATATTACCCTTAAATATCAGATCTAGAGCTCGTATAGTCGCCGTTTTATCACTTTATCAGTTGCGATAGGCCCGAATAATAGATTCACTGATAACATTATCTTGTTACGTACAGAGCGATGAATGAAAAGATGTACTTTAAGCTGAGAATTTTAGTCCTTTATGCTAGAGTTTTAGAAGTGGATTTTTTAGCTTCTTATTAGGCGACATTTGTCTATAATAATAATTTAATTTAATGAGCATTTTAGTAACAAAATTATCTAATTGCCTATTTACAGATGCTTGCGGGAAATGTTTTTATAATATAAATTAATTTCATTTTGCCCTGGTAGACGGTGAGCTACATTGATTCTGTGAGCTATGAGCTAGTCAATTCGTAGTGTCTTGACAATTGTGCAGAAATGTGGAGAATTCACGAAATTGTCGCAAAATAATGAAGGTTACTTAGTTTATTTTCACGGTTTTGTAGTCTGCACATTCTTGTGTATAATTAATAAAACCAAATTTAGTGAGGAATTTAATATGATTACACTGTGTTTGCTGCAAGTACCTACCAACGTTATCACATTATTTATGCCGCAACCGACGCGCTTATTAACGGTTAAGTGAATAATGCAAATATGTTAGTCATATTGTGTTTGAATATTTTCGATCAAGTGCATTTCATTGTTTTCCTGTTTAATAAAATGTGTCAATAAAAAGAACCTATAATATGTAGTGTATATTTGTTTCTAAAGTTTAGTAAAATTATATCAATTTTTTCAAGTGACAATTTAGAGTATCTGCTACTGCTACTACATGCGCAGTTCGCGAGTAACGAGCTGACGATCAATTGGCTGTGACAGCTCCGTCTCCCGTATCTTAAAGGTCATAGAGGCACATCGCTGCGGTGAGTGTGTGGCTCTCTGTCTCTATTGCAGCATATAAAGCTAGCGGCTTTTGTGTGAGTGCTCGCCTCTATCGACCGTATTCTGTAGGTTGTAAGGTTGGATACGGTATGACGGTGACGACGGTTGCCAGGACGACGTTACGCGCCTGTGGGTCCGCACTCATTGAGTGGGATTTAGGGTTGCTAGTGTTTCAAAATTTGATTGAGCTATTATTATTATTTTAAAAAAATATTTATTTTACTTGGAATATCTTAATTTTGGTCTATTTACTTGTATTTAAAGAAACTTTCATCTATCATGTTTAAAAATACATTTTATTATGATATTGTTAAGTTTGTCCTTAATTTGTAAGACTTATCTACAATTAGAAACAAAATTCACCGTACATTCAATATAGGATCTTTTGTCCAATCGAATAACATTCCGTTGATATAAAAACAAGAATGGCAACCCTAACGCTATCGTTATCGACGCAGCCGGAGGGTGGAGACGACCGACCTTGGCCGTGACTCCCTCCACACCGCCACGCACAGGCCCAAATTGATTTTCATCCTTACCCACCACCCCTGCCCTCACACTCCCAAGTTACCCCTACGTGCGTACTGAAAATATTTTGCGCATCGTGTTTTTGGATTCTCTCATTTCTTTTTCAGTCTGTGATTAAACTTTTCCTTTGGCCTTGCTTCGATATTTTGTGTTAGATGTGATTGTTTATTTGGCCTTAGACATTTTTTTTAATTATATGTTCTATACTAATGTACAGTTCGGTCGATGAATTGTGGCCGCCCAAGTTGGCGGTAGATATCTATACAGATTTGATGTCACGATTTTGCTTACTTTTGGCTTTAAAAATTTCAGAAAACTTAACTCCGGCCACGAGTCGTCGAACGTACTGTAATATATTTACATTAATACATACATATATTGGCTTCGTTTTTAGTTTCGATACTTTAAATTCACTTTTGGTCCGTGTCCCTTGATACGTTTTATGGGGCACGTGACCTGAATGACCGCTATTTACAAAAATATAATTATTTTAAAATCAGATTTTTTAAGATAACTTACTAATAAAATATTTAAAAAAGAAATCAACACGAAGACTTAATTATAAAATACAAGCCACAGTGTTACTATATTTTAAAATTATTTTTACATACAAATGATAATATTCTTTCCTATTTATTTCTTTTTACTCTTTTCTATTTGTTGTCGTGGAGTCAATATTGATATTCTTAGAGAGCCTCTGCCATCAACAATTTAGTAAATAATCGGATTATCAGAATAACTGATAAGTTCTCAGTTTGTATTATTTCCAATGGCTAAACTGCGTTTGCGACTTATACAAGTACTCGTATTTTGTTTGTGTTAATTATTTGTTATCTTATCTTTTTAGGATTCCCCCATGGTAGTATTTGTTGACATCTGATATATGTATATATACGCTTTTAAAGTATTTATGATCCGTGTAAATTTAGTACTGACATAGAGTACTAATATAGAGTATTTTTTTGTACTGAAAATGTTAATTGACGGTAGTAAACGCCGCGCTTTACCATATCAGACTAGGAAAATAATTTATATCTATGTTATAATTCTTCCGAATTGCGATTGAATTCATAACAGCTATCGTATTTTCAGTAAGTTATTTACCAAATGCACCACGATCAATCAGTGTCACTTATTATAACTTTAAAACGCGTTTAAACTTTTAAATATGGCAAGATAATATTAAGTTTAACTTTGGTTCGTATTTTTTTATTTATTTATTCGGTTCGCCCACCACGGACGTGATATAAATAAAACATATATCGCTACTATATCCTCTACGTAGTCAGTAGAGTCAGTAGTTACAAGTCATGCTATAAATAAAGTCAGTATACAGTTCGCGAATATTTCTTATGCATTATGACTTACCGTCTTGGCACCTGAGCGCGGTTTCGATTTGTTCATCTCAATAAAAGAGATGCCTTTTCTTATCTATTTATTTGTTGCCAGTTTGCATGTATTTTGCAATAGCAATGTACGTGTCAGTTATATCTACAAACATATGAATGATGAAATATCTTGTAATTTAATATATCGCGTTATACGATCACCTTAAAAGAACACTTACAACATACATATACATATATTTTTGTCATATTGGTATATTATGTTGATTTCAATAACATACAATAACACATATTATGTATCGTAGAACTATTGCATTCTTTGTTAGACCGCATGGGAAACCAAATTATATAAATAGTAGTGAGAAAAACTTATCTTGAAAATTGAACCGACATCGAAAATCTCAAGTTTAGATTTCTTTTTTTATTTATTACATACTAAATGTATTACATACAAAAGTGTAATATATGTATAAGCTATATATCTACGTGGCTCATTACCAGCCGAATAGAAAATGATACGTTTGCATTTAGACATAATGCGTTTGCGTTGTGAGTTTCTTGACCCACATTTATAATTGAAACGTTTATATTTTAAAAATTGTTAATGTTACGTTATGAATTTATATACGAGGTTGTTTTTAGACTGTGCTCGATAAGCACGTATTTTTTTTTATATGGACGTGCCAGTTATCATATTTTATTATTTCTGTATATTATTATTATTAATAGAAATGTAGCCGGAAGAATGGAGTCATTTTGTTGTCTTTTACCTTATGTGTTGTTTTTAGACTTGGAAGGATTTTAGAAGGTTGTGGTACTAGTTACTTTAATGTTAGTACAGTGTCACACATAATTATGAATTAAACTATAATCATGAAACCATGTTGCCTAATTTACTAACTTTTAAGTATTTACTCTACGTGCTACATGCATGTATCTTACGGCTGCTGCCTTTTCTCATGCAATTATAATACCTTATTTGGATTCTAATACTAACTATGTAGATGTATATCTGGTTAGTACTACCTTATCTTTAACTGACTTTTATCAAACAACAAAGTCTACGTTAATCACTAGTTATAGTTAACTCAACACAATTTCACCAAACTCTTTCCATTCGACGCAAAAAAGAACACGCGAGTAGAAACGAAAATAGACGTCTCTTGGAGGCCGCTGGGAATAATTCTGAAGTTAATAATAGCTGCGTGGCGTGCCTAGTGAGACTCCTCTATCCTCACCTCCACGATACCGCCATGTTGTGAATTCTTAAACAAAGATAATATGATTTCTCGCACCATTTTTATAACACTATATCTATACTTATAACAAAATCGTAACGGATCGGTGTCTGTACATGGAAGATATATAATAAAAATGTTATTTTCAACATTTTTGAATGTTTGTCTATGCGTTTGTTCACGCTAGTCGCAGTAACGGTTTAACCGATTTAATTGCAGTTTCCAATGCTATATTTTGGCAAGCTTCTCTTGACATTTAGTATTCTCTCTCAATTGGTTTATAAAATTCTACTTATTTATGCCAAAAACCTTATTATTTTCACATGTTTGTCTTATTTACAAACTTTCAGATATAAGTTAGGTACTTTTTAAATTAAAATTATGATAAAACCTACGATAGGTTACTTCAAGTATTCTCTTTAGCGTTAAATTTATTTTATGTATAAGTACGGCAGATAGTTCTAAACCGTTTTCCAATTTTACTTTTTATCTTTCATCGCTCGACGTACGTAAGTGAGTAGAAACAACTGTAAAACAACTTGTTATTTTCCATTACTTTATTTTTTCATTCGTCCGGAATGGATGTCATCATAATAAAAGCTAAATAAAACATAAACTTGGTTTTGTAGAGAGCGTTTTATTTAAATTGCTTACTTATATGTATTGTGATCGTCGTCAGTTCTATTACGAGACCATGAAATAGACCCTCATTCAATTACAGCTACAAACTTATCTGCCAACCCACCATGTAATTCAAATAGTCTGAATTCTCGAGAAAGCCCCAAGCAACTATTTAATTTATTATACACCGCTCGCGTATCTGTAATTGTCTATCTTCGTGTTTCCAAATGGCTGTATGCTATCTCCTGATACTAGGGTATCTTAATTTGTAACAAATTAAAGAACACATTCGGCCCGTTTTCTTTCTCCGTACAACTTAGCTAAAGTATTATGACTTTTTATCTCAGCCTCGCTCGGCCGGATTGGTAACCGGTCGAAGTGACTTTGATACGTGCCAGCGCGGGCTGGCCCTCCGCGTTAGTGTTCTCTCCTGTATTTATTACTAATACAAAAAGCTCTGGATACGATGGACACATCATCCACCATACGTCTGCTCGGGCAGTTTGACTCGCAGATGCGTACGATTGTATGCGCCGGGGCGCGCTGCATCGAATTTTAAATATCAACTTGTATTTTATAGCGAGTAGGTATTGGAGGCCATTTTTTCCACGATTCATATAAATTCTCCTTGACTTTTAGTATTTTCGTTATAATAATATTAATATAACATATCCGTGTGTGATTGATTTTATAATGCCAAAATCATTAATGTGTTTTGATTGTTGAGCGTCACGCGTCAGCGATACAATCATCGCCTTTGTGGTGACCTTTTAATGATGTTCATTTAGTGGTTGATAGGCGATACTGCGGCGTAGCACGCTGGCGTGTGTTTGATACGTGGCGACTTACNTGTGATTGATTTTATAATGCCAAAATCATTAATGTGTTTTGATTGTTGAGCGTCACGCGTCACCAATACAATCATCGCCTTTGTGGTGACCTTTTAATGATGTTCATTTAGCGGTTGATAGGCGATACTGCGGCGTTGCACGCTGGCGTGTGTTTGATACGTGGCGACTTACCGCCGACGACGTGTACCGGCGGCCTGCCAGATCGCTGATTGATAGACCTTGTTCTATATTATACACCTGTGTTATAATGGACTAGAGAATGTTTAGAAAAAAAAAAAAACGTGACAAAATTGTTAGGAATTTTAGTGTAATATTGCTTTTACAGCGTGTAAATGTGTCAGATATAAGAATATTTTTAAGTTATTCAGCGGAAGCTTGCTGGTATTTTAATTTAATATTAATTATAACAGATGAAATACTTAATATCTACTAGTTCGATCATGACATATCATTATTTAAGAAACAATTTAATTCCGTAGCGTCTGAAACTGTATTTTAAATTTACTCCACTTCCTCATTTATTTCGGAGTGAACGTGTTGCCTACCAGCTTGTGACATGAAAGCAAGTCTAACCCGTTATAATAATGTATAATTCAATGTATTTATTAAATAATTATTTAAAAAACAATTTTGTTCCAACTTGGTCTGTATATTATTTACGTATATTACTTGCCACGTTATACTTGTGTTTAAACGGTGACACTACGTGGACACTAAATGTACAGCTTTATAACATAGTATAAACTTATTAAATTTAATTGTCTTAATTATTATTTTTTTATGAAATAGAATAGAGTAGCATCAGTTAGGCGACAAAACACGGCGTTTCAACACTGATCAAGTAATATCACAAAAAATGGGTGGAAAGAAGGGAACGGCGATAAGCAACCTAGACAAATATGTTCATTGTATGTGTATTACAACTAAATTCTATTTAACCTATCTGTTTACTAAGAAATACGGAAACACCACCGATAAAACTATAAATACATAACCCCATTCTATTAAAAAGGTGCGCAGTAGGTGTCCGGGCTACATGGCTATTTTGGACTTTCGTAAACAAGTGTGCTTCATGGAAAATGATTACGCTTATAATCTTCAACAGAAGATACTAAGTTATTATTAGGTATAAATATATAATGCCTTGGGTATATTGTCTATGTAATACAAATTATTAGCCATATTTCTTTAGAGTGGACTAAGGACTCATCATAGTTCTAGATTACCGATGTCGTGATGGTTGGTTTATAATACTTATTATAATAAAAAAGAAATAATAATATATTGGTAAATAGAAATAGAGGTAAAATATAAAAATGTCCACATCTAGAAATCAACTATTAAAATAAAAGGATATATACATTCTAGTTAAACTGGATGACGTGGCATTTCCGGTTAATTTAGTCTCAACTACTAGTTGGTTATGCCCCTAAAAAGTATAATTGTATTGTCTTTGAAATCCCCACACAAATGATCTCAATCATTAAAATAGTTATGATAATTTAAACAAATTCAAGTTCTTGTTAATTTACTGCTACTGTAGGTACCTATACCTTCTTATTCGATTGTCTTATGTCATAATTATGCAATCTATTAGTAAACATTTAAATTAATTTTATATGATTGATATTATAAGTTGTATCTAATAACTATTACTTAACGAAGCCAAACAATTTCTTTCAAGTGACGTTTGTCATATTACATGCATAGGTCAGTTGTGGATGCACCTTGCGTAACTAGTGAGTACCGACGCTATGCTCAGATTTAAAATAATAAAGGATTTATATTCCATAATAGTACAACGGGTGATTCATCTGTTACGTGATGTAGGTGGTAGTTTTTATATAGCTTTACTTAATGCCGGTGACGTGGCGAATCGATGGACGACGACCTTGGTTGACGTACTAAATACTAATAGCTCTGATATGATAAGTTCAAGGTTCGTTCCCATACGGCTTCCATTGTAAATATACCTACTGTACATTGGGAGGTATACATATTTTAAATGATATATTGTTACGAATAATTGAATGTTTTGTCGGTTTACAATAGAGCCAACTACAATAGCGTGCTGCGTAACTTTTGGATTTTTGTGAACCATGGCGAAGATAAATTGTGTTATGTAACAAAAAATCGATAAATTGTATGAAATATTATTTAGTTAATGTACCTACATTTGTATTGTTCTTTGCGTCTGCGTAAGACTCTATCACGCAATAAATCTCTCGAGTGCTAACTAGGAAGTGTACAATAAAATAATAGTTATTCGTAGATATTCAGCTACTAGCATAATGTATCGATAAAACAAATTCTACAGATTTTATCGAATTGGGAAGTGACGTATTTTAATTTTTATATAAGTACCAATATTATAGCTTATATAAAGATAGCGTTGTTTATTTGTTTTTTTTTTCATTTAACATGTTTGCTTGCTTGTCTTCTACGGTGCCGTACGTTTATTATGTTATTACGTTTATATATTTTTCTTAAGATCTGATTCTGATCTGATCTGAGATTCAGACAATTTCACATTTAAGATCGTTTTGTTCGTGTTATATCATATTATCATATATCTCCAATCTTTTTTAAAATTTGAACAAATAAATGATTGTAACTTCTATTTTCATAGATGACGTTAGTTACTTACTAACTAATATAAAATAATCTTATCGTAGTTTATAAATCGAATCACCAGCACTGGTAATACAGTGAGGAAAAACCTACAATAAATCTTAGATTTTATAAGGTGTCCTTATCTCATGATAACTTAATGTTTGTAACGTTAAATAAAATATATAATAAAACACTGTACTTTAACGCAAGCCAGTAAACAGGTCATTAGTGGACGTCGGCGGCTGATTTAACACCTCGGCAATCTTGTTGAAAGAAATACAATTATTCCTCCCTCCGCTCTCTCTATTTGGGTCAGTGTTAATGCTTTGAATGAAATTGTGTTTTCAGACTGATTGAGGGTTTTTTTTATATCTTGTAATCTTCTTTCGACCTGTATTGAAAGTGTAAAAATAGTAGTACCAAACATAAAGACAGATATGTGGGATTGAGAGAAAAGTCAAAGTTAAAATTAATATATTAACTTAACTTTGTCGTTAGATTACCGTGTTTCTATCTAAAATTATATGAACAGACAGTTTATATCACTTTACAGCAGTATTTTATGACTGCTTCAGAAATAATTGGTAATGTTACTCCAGTCCTCATATTTATAACATCGTATTAAATTTAACAGTTATTGAACAGACAGCTTGGCACGGTGATAGCCAACTTACTCATAACCGGAGGCTGTGACAATTTTTTATGGTCCATATCCAATGTATAGGCTTGGCACGGCGTCCCTTCTGTCTATGCCTAAAATTATAAACTTTATGTACTTGCCGTCTTGTTTTTTTTTATTGCTTGCTTATATTTTACTAGCGCCTTGTCGACACTAACCATAATCCACATGCCTTAACAGAATTTGATTCATTTTTTCTATAAGCGCCTAACTTTAATATCGTCTTAGATGCATTGTTGATGTTTTATTGCAATTTATCTGACGATATATTTTTAGTTGTATTGTATATTTTTGCTAACAAAGTAACTACCTGGTATCCTCGCTCATTCTCATTTTGTCTCCTATTTCGATTTACTCGTCACTTAACCAGCTTAAATTTTTCCACTCCCATAAACCTGAATCTTAATCTCCTATTGAGAATTTTTGAATGAATTGTTCAAACTCGGCTGGTGTCCTATTTTCTAGGGAGGTTAGTCACCTTCCTACTAGTATAATTCCTTTGTCTTACGCTAAGACGAGAGGACAGTGAGATATGTTCTAAGGAAAGTTACTTTAGTCTTTTTATCAGTAATTGGCTATTATTTGTGCCAATGTATACTTTTGATATATTTAAAAATTTGCGGTTCCGGTAGCTCGTGATTGTTGTAATCAAATCAATAAATGTCTGCATGTTCAGATTTCCTTGACATTAGAGTAACTCAAATTATAATATAAATAGCTTCACGCTTGTATCCCGCACAAAGCAAGCTAGAATGAGGGTATTTAGACGCTTTCATAACCCACTTTCCGCCGAATTCTCAATTGTTAGTGTTAAATTTTTCATTCCTCCCAGTGAGAATCTAACCCGCTGCCGTCGTCTTTACAGTTGCACGCTTTTGCCTTTGAGCCACGATAGCCTTAATTATATAAATAGAGTACCTACATTATCATCGCCGATGTTTCCATGTGTAATGGGCAACATAATTTTGATAATATCCATTTGAGTATCTCGAGCAAAAACCACTCAGTCGACTTTAATGAGTTTGTATTTCCTAAGTTATGATCCAAGCCCAAAGTTGTGTTGCAAACTACACTGCGTCTACCTAAACGCGTTAATTTATGTATTAACTTGCATTTTGTTTGACCTACAAACATTTTTCGTGATTATTATTTAATGTATCACGTTTAAATTAATAACATCTATGAATTTTCGATGTTAATAAATAAAGGTATGAAATTACTTTTTGTATACTTAATAGTGGAAAACAAGTACGTCAGACCGTTTTTTCCATATAATATGTCTATATTATATGCAAAATACGTGAAACATTTTGTATCTTAACATTTAAAATGTTTATGGTGTTACTATTCATAAAATAATTCTTACATTTAAACAATTGTATGTAAGTTAATATTATAATGTATGTATTATTTTATTAATACTAGTATTCTTAATTTATTTTCCAATTTTAGTCACGGGTCTTGCCATGTTCTGAAAAAGTATATTTTTCATTATACAACAATACTGTGCTTT
>JAKRZM010000727.1:710071-720432 GCA_036379175.1 Heliconius cydno galanthus
GAAGAATGCAGCTTTCATACAAAACAAAAACAAAGTAAATCGATCCAGTAGATCCAGAGATCTTAGCGTTCAAACAAACAAACAAACAAACTCTTCCGCTTTATTATATTAGTATAGATTTATTACTTTGTACTTTCATTGTCAATGTTAGATTGTAGAAACGATGTTTAACATGAATTATATTCTTGACGTGCGACAAGACAAGTTCTACAATGACAATACGTACTACGTCATGTTACGTAATTATCGGTGTTAAATAATGATTTCACTCAGCGATCGATGTGAATCAATATTTATTACACTCTGTAGTGTATCATATTAGCGTCAATAAATGAAAGTATAAGAAAAAAAAAGGTATTTTTCCAATAGAAAATATTTATTTCTTTTTCTAGAAAAAAAACAGTTATTTTTTCAATGGAATATATTTATTTCTTTTTCATCTTACACAGAAAGTTGTTTGACTTTGAAAGGATTTAAAGAAAATAATTTACTCTCAAACAACGGTAAAAAAGAAAGTCGTCAAAGGGCACCGAGACCGGGCGGTGAGCGTGACAGAGGTCGCCTAAGGACTCGCGTGGGCAGATCACGTGAGATGATAGCGTCTTGAGGTAAATGCTTTCCGCTATTATTGCTCTAGTAGCTATTAGATTGAAGATTCTTTACGTTTACAATAATAGAATGTACAGGAAAAACATAATAAAATAGAGTTATAGTGGATATAAATTTATATAGTATGGATGATGTATGTGCTTTTGGCATTAACAAAAGTATTCCAATTTTGTGGAGTGTTTGATTTTTACATTTAATGTAGCATTTACTGTAAAACAAGAAATTTGAACGATTTCATACGTAATTTAGTTATACGCTTACATACATGCAGGCGGAACCGCAGATAAAAGCTAGTAACATATAAAAGCGACATAGCAAAGAACTGGTGTTTTGAAACTCCATAGGGCGTTACTCAGCTGGTCGATGGACAGCTGGAGGTCGCCAATTAATTAGAAATATTAGAGTGGACGTGTATACGTGGGCCGCGCTCGACTCGTGTGGAACAATTTGACGTGACATTATTTAGAAAATGACATTTTGGGAAAAGGTTAAAAATCAACATGCGATATCGTAAATTTCCTTTATGACATGTTTATTTTTATTTAGATAAATGTTATAATGATAACTATATAAATTTAGTTTTAAATCGTTTATAATATTCTATAACTATGGACTTTCGAGAAATATACGTACATATATACGGGGTAGGTACATAAGCTGCCTTTAATTACATTTGAGTTCTACAAAATGTTATCATTTTCTAGAAATATCCAGTTACGGTCTTTATTTCTAGAAACGTCTATGCCACTCTATGCCGATGTAGTAGTGTGCGGGCGAATATCCTGCCCTGGCTTGTTAGATAAAGTGCAATTAAAGAGCATTATGTTATAAATAACGTTATTATTGGCAATAGGACTACTTTATTTATTTTATGTATGTTTAGAAATATCATATGAGGATTTTAATATACGAGTATTGTATTAAAAGTAGATATAATTCTTTGCAGTAAAAATTTTCAGTTCTTCCCTTCCAGACTTTATATTTAATTATAATCTTTATTTATAATAAAATTATAATTGATCGATGTGTGTACATGGAAGATACCAATATATAAAAAAAAAAAGTTATCGGAGCATTTAACAGTGTCTGTTTGTCTGTTTTTTTGTTTGCCTTGCGTTTGTTCATGCTAATCTAAAAAACGGCTTAACCGATCGAAATTTATTTTTCACTATTATATTTTGCCAAACTTCCCTTAACATTTAGTGATTGTTTTAGTTCAATCAGGTTGTAAATTAAAATGTTATATCAATTAACAGTATTTTTTTTATTAAATTGGCTCAAACTTTAGTTTTTAATGAAAAAACTAATTTTAAATGTAATACCTATTGACAGTATTGTCTTTAAAGCTGAAGTTTATTGGGCGAAGCCTCGAGCGGGTCGCTAGTATTATATGAAATAGTGTCCATATCCTTATAGTTCGTTATATAACATTATTTTCGCTATAAAACTGTCCTTCCACCCGTTCGCCATTAAAGCTATCTTCGCTCTATCTCTTGTTCAAGTAATTAAATTTACAAAACAATAATTTAAATTTAAAGGAAATAAAATATTTTTATGGTCATTATATTATCACCCGAGATGTTGAGCTTAAAGCGTTCTGTAATACCACTGTTGTAAGGTTCATTCTTTAAATAAGATGGTCGCGTTAATGAGTCGTTTACCTAAAGTTTATGTTTATATCATTTTAAAGTAATCAGATAAAGCCAGTTTCGAAATAACCAAAGTTGTACCTACCACTACAAAGTTATATACGAACAGGCTTTCGTTTCTTGTGCCACTTACGAGTGTAGCGACATTTCTGCTCGTTTTATCTTATGGGCGCTTGTTAAATTTTTATATATTTTTATATGACGCTACAGTCTCTCTTTAATTTGTTGTTATATTTTAATAGAACAACTTCAGAAGAGGCCAGTTGTGGCCCGCGAGTGTGTGACTAAATGCGACTGGTTGTGAGTTCGATCCTCACTCGCTACTCTCTAATATTTATTTAAATTTATATTTTCAATTCTCTCTCAGTTTTTAGGCAAAGCTCGGCGTTCAGTTCTGCCTTGCCATCATCAAAAAATATATTTCTTATAAAATTTTATTTATCTCCATTTTGTTAATATTTATAACTTTTTTTTACAAGAAATTATTTTACTTTGCATAAAAATATGATATATTTTTTTTGTGAATTGTGTGATACTTAAATATTCGCTTCTCTTTTAGCTGCTACTGTTGGGACCCTGACTTTTAGACATGCATAATCAATTTTATATAATAATCCATAACTAATCGCAGGTTATATTTAGTACGCGTTAAAATATTATCATAAATACAAAGTCATTGTTGCCTAAAAATGACTAGTAAGAATTAATTCCATACTTCTTTTGTTTTTTTGGTATACAATTTAAATATTTTCCTCCGGCAGTCAAAACACTTGTAAACACCGTTTATTGCGAAATTGGTGTTTTAATTTAACGAAATTAGACGGCTTCCTAATCAAAAAACCGTCTTCTCTTACAAAACTCGAAATATTATTTCGCAAATTTCAAATTTGTATTTATTGTTAAGAAACAATTAAGAGCTGCCCACGAAAAAACTTTCCTAACAAATTGCTTATAAAAGAAAGTGGCTACGTCAACATCACTTTTACCTATTATTTTTTAGGTAGGTAAACACGTGTTTTATTCAGCTGCCAGTTTATAGCTTGACTTAACGTTTTAATCGATTATATAAACAAGTTAATTTAATTACACTGATTGCCAAAAAATAGGTAAGCATAATTGAGTTATTGTAAAAAAATAACATATAGAATTTATTATAATAAGCTATATCTTTTATTTTTATTTACGCTCTATGCGAGATACGGAGAACTTGTTGTCAAGATATTCCGTTCTTCGTTTTATGCTTGAATTCTTTGTATATTGCGGAGAAACTAAACTAATTAATTCCCCTGAATAAGAATTGAACCCCAACCCCCAAAACCCAATGAGTGAATTGAGTGTAAACGCTAACTCAGACGATGTTTCATATAATGTGGTATACTTATATTATAAAATATTGCCTAACTTATATAATTCCTTTCTTGATATAGATCAAGCGAGAGATAGGTATGATATTAAATTGTAACTAACAAGTAACATAATAATTAATCACCCACGTTGGACAGTGGCTGAGATCAAACGAGCACTTCTTGAAATTCTAGGAGTTCATGTGCTTTAATTTTGTAGGACACTTTGAACATTTCCAGTTATGACGCTTTTAATTAACTTTGTTAGGATCTCACTTAATACGTTGTATTAAAATAATCTGATATATTATATACTTTTATATCTATATCTTTTAGAAAGTAATAATAATATTTGAATATCTATAGGCGTATTTGTAGTGCTGATCCAAACATGGCACAGTTGAAAATATTTTGTCTATGTTCGATAAATGTGGAAATCAAACCTACAACATTCAGCTTGTGGCAGTCCAGCCCCAACGCTGCCTCTCTCATGAGAGAGTTCTTTAATGAAGACTTATAATTGTTGATAGACGAATTTGGCAAATTACAAAAGAAATTGCACATTTTTAATTAATAATAAATGTTATGCAAATATAAATTATTTCTTAATCTATTAATTTTAGCAACGGTAAAAATACACATTAAGTAGATTTTTTATACGTAAAAATAAACGGAACTTAACTTGGAACCTCTAGGAAATTGAATAATTTGCAGAAGACGCCGTTAATTTCCCGTCCAAAGCAATAAATGACAGTTAATTTATTGACCCGCAAAATTGATATTGAACGGTTATTTTGGCAATACTTGTATTATATCTGTAAAAGTATTTACAGTTAGGTTCTTCTAACTTAATTTGTTTTAGCTTATAAACAATTATTTTTTTATTTAATTTAAATATACACATGGATTTATATTTGAAACTATGAAATATGTAGTATTTATTATAAAGTAATATGTTAAATGTTTTCTTTTCCATTTTGTAGCATATCGTTATATGTATTTGAGAATGACTAAAGAATGACTTACGAATAGAATTTATAGAAATGTGCATAATTCAAACAGTTTAATATTTATTTAAAGCTAAAGTGACGTCTTTTGACTGTTTTGGCTAGTTGTTCAACCAACCAAACTCAAATGAAAATAAACGATATTAGGCACGTTACGCAAATGGCAAATAAACCACCTCAGTCCATTTGAAATCCTATGGCGTTACGGAGTGCTCGTCCATTTCCCATCTGTAACTCAATTGGCAGGCAATCTCGCGCCGGCGCCGTCATTACAGCGCTGCCGGGCCCTGATGAGGTGGAAGCAACAGTACATCCCTCTGTCACGCGGCGTTTCCGCACTTTTTTAAAATATAATATATAGGTATATTTCTCTCAATATATGTGGTTGTTTTTTTGTTGATGGTGTTATATTATGGTAGGAATTGGATTTGGCAAGTTCTTTGTTATTTGATCTTGTACCAAAGGAAAGTAGTGAAATTTATTAGTGATTTAATGTTTATTGATGGTACTATCTAATTTTATAGAGTTTTTGTTATTATTTATTATTTGGTACAATGCGCGCCATGAAAATATCATTTTCGCCACAAGTATAATTTCTATAATGTGCACGTTTTCATGATAATTTCCAATTAATCTCAACAAGTGTTGTAAAAGCGTGGAGTTGCAACGTGCAGGTTTTCTTGCCTTTTTTGCCAATGTAGTTTTCCCGATAACGTCGAGTGATTGATATTAACGATCTCGGTGAAGAACAACTTTCAGTGTGGTTTCTTGTAATATGAAGATGTTATTGATGTTTGGAAATATATTATGTTTCGTCATGTAATATGTTTTTACAATACGAGTGTTTATATAAACAATTGTTTATACTGACATTAATCTTTATTGATTCACCAATAGGTATCAGATAATTTTGATATGTTACATATTATACTAATTTATATAATTTTATTTTGTTACAGGTAAATAATCATCTAAGTTTTCTCTACCAAGCGTACTATTGACTCGTGCAGAAATAAAAGTGCTTCTCAAAGTGTAAGTAACATTCATTCCTATATCTTCTATATTCAATAAATGTCAGTAAATAATCAGAATATGTACGTATACTATAGATATATAAAACCCCAAAACCCGATAGCAATCATCACACGCGTAGATATATCGGTCTGTTTGTATCACAAGTTGTCAATATCATCGTATTTCGATTAGCTTTCGGCTGAACGCTCAAATGAACAGCAATTTTATCGCGACACCCATATTGCGGGATTGTGAGGGCCCACTGTGAATTTGTCGATTACACACCCCCCCATACGCCCTGAACGATGTACGCGACATTTTCACACTAATAAATACGTGTAAATGAAATTTCATATGAAATATTTGCTTATATTACCATAATAATTATTATGTACTTATTTGAGATTTTGTTGTTATTCTCACTTGGATATGGATATTTTCAATCCTATTGACATATAGGTAGGTACTTTTCCGCATTCAGACCCTTTACAGTATTTGTACTTGACATTAATTAAAGGAACAATAAACAATGATACGCTCTTAAACACTCCTGAAGGTTGTCATTATAATATAAAGGATATCCAATGTAGGTGAGTAGGTATTATAATACTGATTGTTTTTTTCGTTTCACGCTGTATCCCGCACATTGCGGGGTAGGCAGGGGGTGTGATTGATTTTGTTTCTTTTCTTTCTGTTGGATAGAAGAAATTACCTATATAAACTGTTTGCCTTTAATGTAGTTTTATCCATGTATGATGACTTAAATGAGGAACATAGTGAAAAGTCATTACGTTCTCTCCGTTTTTGTGGATAATGCATTAGAAATAAAACAATGATATACGCATGCTCGCGCCTATAACTATGATAGAGGAAAGTGGGCCGTTACGAAAGTGCGGGGTGTCTGCCAAACTTTGCTCACTCCATGCCAATAGCGACCGTTAATAGTCGGGGACACGTTTGTATCTGTTAGTGAGATTTCGAAGCGAAATATATTAGCCGATTCACATGTTACTCATTTATAATGTAGGAAAATCAGTGAAAAATATCCTATGTTTTAAGAAATAAGAAAATTACATATTAGCAAAATTTATTTATTATGGTAGTACAGTAGTTGATAAGTAAAGTATGTTCGTTTAATTGAAAATTGTATGGTAATTTCAATTTTCTACGCGTGCTAATTTCTTTTAGGAACGTTTAAAAAAATTCTACGTGTTTATTGATTTATATTAAAATTATTTAGTAAGAAAATAATCTAATTATTAATATTAAAAATGTCTTTATTACCAGTAAAATGTGATTAAAGGCGAGAGAGCTAACATTAAAACTTCAAACCCTTGCTTAGTCCTAGTTGTTGGTATCCTAGCAATTAATTAACGTTGTGATGCACACGAGGCGTGCTAGTTGTCAAGTGAGTCTAGTATTAGTCCTGAGTGTACACTCAAAGTTTAGAGCACTCAGAGCTTCGTGAAAGCAAAGCTTAGAAAATAGAGTGTATTGTATTCCATACGGTTGTAAACGGACCTTCTTTCAGCGTCAACGTTGCACTGGCGTCGCGTCACTTTCACAATAAAGTATCATATCTCACGTCACGTATCACGCTACTGATGCATTTATTTAATTAAAACTTTCTAAAAGCTTTTTAATTTGATATTTACTATGTATCGTATTAGTTTCTACCGTGACATCCTCGCTAGTACCTGCTATTCTGTGTATCTCTGTATTGCGGATTCGATCAGCTAAGCTGACTCCGCATATCCTATGAAGAGATCGCATCACCACGGCATTCATCTTTCTTTTGCTCTACAACCCTTCACTAAGAGTTGCTATCGCCAGATAATAACATTACAATTTGTAACAGTTAAACAATTTTGCTAGCACACAGCACCCGCATCTCTGAACGCGAACAACTTTAATCAGAAACATTGTACTACTACATTACTAGAAGTTGCTAGAAGTAGAAGTTACAAGCCCATTATAAACTACTCTACATTCACTTCAAGATTGATGAATCAATAATCGTATAGCAAAATTGATGTATTGATGGAAAAAACGTAAAGTTCGTTTTTATGTAGAACTCACGCTCTACTTGAACGGCCCCAATCACAATATTGTTATAATATATTAGCTGCATTTCTATACGGGGCGATCGTCCCAGTTGTCGCCGGACCGACTTGACCCGCAACCGACGACCTTATCTGTCCGCTCGAGGCCATAAACATTTCATTTTAACGGTTGCAACTACCAACGCCCGTATTGAATCACTTTTTGACTTTATATAGATATATTAGATACATAATATATGAAAATACAACTCACAATTTGTGGTATTAGATTATATATATAATTCTTTAAGGCGTTTCATGTTAATCCTATATTAATTTTTAAAAAAATCTAATCAGCTTCACGCTGTATCCCGCATACAGTAGGGTAGGCAGAGGGAACCTAGTGTTAAGACACTCCGTTCCCCACTTTCTGCCGTATTCTGGAGGCATATATTATTTTGTCTTTAAAAAAAGTGTTCTTATATCAATTAATTGAATTTCAGCGTATTACATGAAGATTACGATTTACGACGACGAGACCGAAAATTTATTACGACACAGTGCCAAAATTAAGCGCTCTGCACAGTACAGTGTTTGTCTAATAATAAAGTTGAAAATCTCAATGTGCCTCCCAGATACAAACAGAGAAATGGCCGACAACAACTGTTGCAAAAAATATTGGCAACCGTTACAGCTGTGTATTATTAGTTTTTAGTTATAAATCATTCAATTATTTCATTTTTATTTGTTATGACTTTGATAAATTTGTTTTCTTAATTCACTTAGAGATACTTAAAGAAGTGCAGATTGCATATTACACAAAGAAAAAAGGTAGTAAATCTTACATTATAATAGAAAGAATTTTATTATTTTCATTTTTTAAAATTAAATGTTTCTCTGTTTCTCTGCAGAAAATGTATTTACAACATATAGGAGTGAGTTGTTTGTATGTAAAATTAATATTCACAGTTAAATATGAAACATTTTGAAATAATCCGCTTACGCTCATTAATACGATACAACGGTAAAGACTATAATGATGTTAAATATCAATTTAATGTGCGAATATTCGGATTAAAGAGCATATGCTTTTAAATAGAATATCATAAAGTAATCTTATTTTATGACATTTTTTTTAACTTATATCACAAGCTTAGCTCAAGTCTTCACTTATTCATATATTATATACTAAACAAAAAAACTGTATAGTATATCATTGTAACAGTGGCTATATTTGAAATTCCATTATTTTTATTCCCCTGTAGGTCCAGTCGAGCCGACCTCACAGTAACCTCACTGTAAAATTCAAGTCTTCACATCAGCTCGACTTCCGCTCGATACTAGGCAGGTTAATCCGTCGAAATTGAACTTTTAATGCGAAGCTAAGCTTGTATTATGCCTAGATAGTATTTAAATTTATATTTATACGAAATATAGTTTAATATTTCGTATAAAATTATAAATTTATAATTTTCAGCGAAATTACAAAATGATTATGAAATTGCAGGTACAAGTCGTAGATTGAACCATTCGTATTATAATGTTGCAACACTCTTTTAATGTAAACAACTAACTGTACCTGTAAACGTACTTTATAATAACTAATTATGTTTTATTATTTTTTGATGGGCTAAAATTAAATATTATGTATTTTTAAGGTGTATGACATTTACAGTTTGTAAAATCTGACAGTGCGTAGGTACTGGTTATTTTATTCATAACCATATCTTTTAATATTTATATGCAGCAAGTTTTTTATTATAATATTTTGGTCTTTTGGAAATCGTAAAGAACAAAATACTGAGTATTTTGTTCTTAATTGAAGAGCTCTCGTCCTTCCAGCCGTCTCTGAAAGTTCTAAAAAACAAGATATAAACGTAAAAGTTTATAGCAGATATAAACAAAACTACAGTTTACGAGCATAGTGATATGTACAGGCGGGATGATGAATAAACCAACCCGACTGAGATAATATTCGGGCGTAGCTTGTGTTTTCTGTGTAACTTTATTACTTTTGCTTCGTTTTGTTGTTAGTTATATACCTAAGTGAGAAGTAGACTATATACTCAATCATATGTCTATATATGAATATAAACTCAATTAAAAAATTATGAAGACATGACATTTTAACCCGTTTTAATATAATAATCTAATCATAAAAGTAATTTGATTGCGAAACCCGCGACTTTACGGCTCACAGTTATATTACACGTTTCACATAAAATCGAATGTAATTATGTTGTAATGTATGTTTAAGTATGTAATTTAAATTTCAAGATAATGTTTTTTGCTCGCGCCGTCCGCCGCGCCGGCCGCCTAGACGCGACAGCTCACATACCCATAAATCATCCTCAATACGTCTTGCATTTACATTTATCACTCTCCCACTATGAATATGCCACCAACAGTTATTTCCAATATCGTTGTATTGATCAATTTGTTACCTCTACATATGTTATTTAGTTGATTTATTTATAATTTAGTTGATTTAATTATTGCAAGTTATTGCTTATATGATTTTTTGCAAAAATAACTTCTTATCTATATATATAAAATCGAAAGGTCACTCACTCATCACGAAATCTCAGAAACTACAAGTGCTAGGAATCTGTAATTTTGCATAGGAGTTACTTATAGGAGGTAGGTGCTCGCTAAGACGGGAATTTGCAATATTCGACTTCTAAGGGGTTGTTTTTG
>JAKRZM010000727.1:721887-747410 GCA_036379175.1 Heliconius cydno galanthus
TAATAGCGAAAAGCCTCGACCAACACCTTAAGAGGCTATCGCTTAGCTGTTGGATCAAGAACCGGATACAGAAGGCAGTATTACTTGAGACGGCACGTATTGTGCGGAGGTTCCTCTCTCTGGAGCCCTAGCCACCGATGGCTTGGACCCTTGTCCCGCCCTCGGAAGAGTGGTTTTTTTATATTTTTAAATGTATCTTTTTTTTTATAATAATTTATATTTAAAAATGTAAAAATAATTCGCTAATTTAATAAAAGTATATGCTATAATAATAACAACTTAATTTTTATCACCATTTACAGTTTCTTAAATAATTAAATCCGTTCAGCGTGATTAACAGTAAAATTTACGGTAACATACAAACAGAAAAATATGTGTATTTTTTATCTACTTCAGCAGAACCTTGTGTTAAAACACTCCGTTTGACCCACTTTCCGTCGAATTTTCCGAGGCATTACATGATGAGTGGCGAAACTTAACGCCAGGTTAACTTGTGTATAAATATTATAAATATATGTTACAAAACTAGTGGAAAGTTTCACCAATAAATGAAAATACAATAGGCACGCTGCCGTTCTGTTCTGACAGCGTCGCGCACAGTCGCACAGCGTACGTAATGTGACGGGGCGCGGGAGCTGACAGCATTGTCTCTGCCGATGATAACCTGTTATGTACGGTGGACAAGTTAGTTGGTCTGTATGTTTTGTATATATATATATATATACATACTATTTGTTATTTATATGAAAGAGGCCGTCGAAGACTACGGGTTCGATGCTGAAGACTGTGCGTATTATATTTACAAATTAGTTCACATATAACGCTTTGATAAATAATACTTATAATGATTTTGCAATAAAATCTCCATTAATCAAAATATATATAATTTCATAATACAGTTACAGTAGTTTATAGAACATATTCTCCTTGGCAACTAAACCAGTTATAAAAAATATTTCCAAATCCCATAGAAGAAACGTTAAATATAAATCAATCAAACAATTTTTAGCAATTAATAGACACATCGCGTCGATAAAAAACATAACTTTGAATATGTAATAAAATGAATAACGGCCATAACGGAAGTTATTAACATTGAATGCAATGAAACTTTACGATATAGAGTGTGTGAGCAGAGCAAGGTTGACAGCGCCCGCTGCGACTCTCGTTACTGAGTCTGACCCGGACAGGTATCCTTGTAAGTCTAAATTGAATATATTTACTTTCCTAAACTGGATGTTAGTATAGCCTATATATTATGCAGATGTATGTAGGTAAGGTTATTTGAAATAAAACTTTATTAGACCGATAAAATTAAATATAATTCTTATTAAATATCGTTAATACTTAAAAAATAACTGTGTAGAGTTGGAAAATGCCTCAGTGCAAATAGAAAAGATTGCGAGTTCGATTCTTACTTTAACGTTTTTATAAAAAACTTTACTTATTTTTTTATTAAGAGAAAACTTTTTAATAAATGTTAAAATGCTTGGAGGATAACATATTGAATAACAACAAAATATGAGAAGTGAAAGTGCATACTTGCAGCTTTTTCTGCAATATCAATATTTATTCAATTGTGGTTTCTTGTAAATATTACCAGTAACTTGCTTATGATATTGTGGTCGTATACCTTCGTGTTCAGAAGTATTTTGCTTAGTACAAGAATAGAAATAGTATTAGATACTAGCCTTAAAACAAATCGTATATATAAAGTAATTTATATCTAATTGCAGGCGTTTCGATAAATTTTGACTAATAACAAATCTGTAATTACTTGTTTTAACGCTAAAATAATATTTATTTTGACATTATTTTCTTACACATATCATATACATATTCAATATAAGAATGAAAGACTAGTAATCTTTAACCATTTGTAGACCAATATAGAGCATTTGCATTTAGCTTAGACAAAGTAAATAAATTGTAACTTTGACTGTACAACAAGAATTTTAATGCAGAAATCGACGTTGTGACTTCCTTATTAGGCGACACTGTTGAAGGAACCGCCCATGTTCAACACTTTTGTTATTCTTAGTAAAACTTGTTATTTTCTTATTAAATACTTTACCTTAAATTATAAAACAGTATACATTTTTCTTGTAATTTAAATAATTAAAATTTTAATGTTGCAATTTATTTATCAGTAAATAACTAAATTGTTAGCCGACGAGGTAAATCCCTTGTATTATATCCTCTAAATTATCAGCTCATTGAAATGAAAACCTTCACTTAGTTTGTTATAGACTTTTAATTAAATGTAAACGTGCCACTTGTAAATTGTGTTCGTTCGGGGCAACGCAAAAACGTAAGTAAATGTCGTATTATTTGCACAAACAAAGGAATAAGGTCGTGTCGCGAGTCTCTCACGCGTAGAAAGTCGCGATTGTGTTGCGGTTCGGGGTTCCTTTCTGTGCGTGTCTGATCATGATACAGGATGTGATGTTTTGTCTTTGGACAGCTATAGTCATTTAGTAAGGTAGTTTAATTTAGTTTTTTTTATTTTAGTTTTTATACGTCTTACAACATTTTCAAGGTAATATTATATTGCTTTGATAATGTTCTGTTGTCCTGATATTATATTTTTGCTTCTTGCGATTTCCCCTAGTCTATGTTATAAATATAAATATTTTCCCAACTGAAATCACTAACAGTTTTGAAATTACAAAGATCGCGTTCACTGAGACACACATTGATTACTGCGTAATAGCAATTAATTTGCAATATTACCAGTGTGTCGCTGTAAAGGCGATAGATCGTAGGTTCTATTCCCACTCGAGGTAATGAAATATTTATTATTTGAATTTTTTCGCTCTTCCAGCCAGGCAAAGCATGGCGTTGAGTTCTGCCACTCTATACGCAATGTCTCCAGAATTCGACGGAAAGTGGAGAACGGAAGCATCTTACCGCTAGGTTCCCAGGTTCCCTCTGCCTACCCTGCTCTGTGCGGGATATAGTTACAGTGTCGGGGTACAGTTACGACTTTTGTAAGATAGGTACGATTATTAAAGTAGGTATACCATAGATATCAAAGGTTAAATTATTAAGCTCAATCTAGTTTAGAGTTTAGACTGTGATCTCACACTATCTAAGTTTTACCGGGTCAGGCGGGTGAATGGCCTGTCCTGTAAGGTAGAGTGCGCACTAAAGTATAGCATAATCTATTTAGCTAAGAACTATTCTAGCTTCTTTCCTAAGATATTATTTTTTAATAATTTCTTATATATAGAGATTTTTGGTGCACCCTCATTACTGAGAGTTCTATTAGCAAATGTAGTAGTAGTAGATACAAATTATAAATGATTACAGCTATATTGCTATGTAACGTCGTCTCGCACCACTGTGATACAGGCTTAGTACACCGAGGTGCCCTGAATGGAACGCGAGCGATCCTTGACACGCTAACGCCGCGTCTCCGCTTGCATACAACTATGCTGCGGTGAGGTGAAAAACTGACGTTATTTAGCTCTGCCCTATTTTATGTTATTTTCTAGAAAGTGCACTTTTTTTAGTCTTAATTATTAGTTATAATTTAAATTGTACATACTTAATGTATCAATTTAGAAGCACTATTTTTTATAGTTTCTAGATATTGAAGGGACTTAAAGGGACCTCTCAGCTGTACTCTTTTCACCAGTCGTGTTGATTTCCTAATTAGAGAGGAACAAAACTATATTTTAATGATATACATTATATATATACATTTGTCACGCATAGAATTTGCAGTCGAACCCATCGAATGTAATGGAATGAATGAGCAACGCTTTCAGCAACGTGTCATCTAGGTCACCGACGACATTAAAAATTCTTTTCACATAATTTATAAGTCTACTACGTAAATAAAACTGAAATATAGTAAAAGTTAATACAAACTAACAAGGTTCAGAGTGCATAGAACTCCGCAGTGAAATGCCCCTGCCAACCCGGTATTGTTTCGCTGGCAACGTCACACAATGCGTTTAAAGAAACTTTTGTTTTTCCACCCGTAGCTCTAGTCTGGATGTCCAACATGAATGGTAATCAAATAGCCTCGTTGAAAATATATTTTGAGGTCAAAATATACATTTCAACGGGCAATTTGTTGAAATGTATATTTTGGTAATTAATGCAATATTACAGCTTGTCCTGCGTGAAGATGAAAATAAAAAATAAGTTTTAAACTCATTAGAAATGTATAGATCAACGAGGATCCGGGTGTATGGACTTTTAATTAAACAGCACTGCCAAGTCGCCATTGTTCTTCCGTCCACTGGCAGCACGATGCATTTTGTTTAAAGTTTATTTTCACACTTCGCTGGGATTATGATAAAAGATTGACTCACATTTTATTATAATAATATTATTTTTATATATTTTTAAATAAATCTTTTATGGTAGTTAGTTACTGAAATTAAATTTATAATTTAAAGTAGATCATTAAACATATTTATACATATATATATATCTACTTGTATATCTACGTAGACAAAGTAGATATACAGGTATACCTTTTCATATTAATGTTAGTGCTCTGACATTTAGTTGGTTTCCGGTTTACAGAAACGTCGATGTATTTCTTAAGCGGTCTAGTTAGACCTGAGAAATATCTATATAATATTTTATTTTCAAGTATGACTCAAACTCACAACTACTGTAGGACTTACTTGCTTACTTGTAGGTATACATATGGACGAACGTCCCAAATTTCATATTAGAAAAATGCGTCAATACTAGCTGTCCGCAATGACTATCGCTGCTGGCAGATTCCTCCGACGCAACAGCAAAACTGAAATAATGTCATTTTACAGTGTGTTTTATATAAGCACATTGTACGTACGTTATTCAGGACATACTTGTTTACATACTATCATTAGTACGTCACACATTCAGATATATTTTGTACGTGAAACTGTATAACGACTACCTCAACTTTTGTAATGCTCTTATGTTTCGGTACATAGAATTTGGTCTATTTCAAACTAGAATCGCTTTGGATATTTGACTCTTATTAACTTTACCTTTGAATATCGGAACGGCCAATTCTAAAGTCTCATGTTTAAAGTTTGTAAAGATCGGTAGTAAAGTGAATTAAATAGAGACGCCACTTTTGTATCATTCTATGTAACTTTTTTGTTACTATATACAAGAATAATAATTATATATCAGCGATTAGATATTATGATTTACATACATATATTATGTTTAGCGTAGTATTTATTTGTTGTTTATGTAAATGAACGAAATGCTTGAAGAATTTCGATTTAATAATTCTGATATTATTTTAAATAATCTTATAATAAACATACATTAAGCACCTAATAAACGATAAATAAAAAGTAATTAAGTTAATTAACGAAGACGTACATAGGTAAAAAATATCTTTATCTTTATTTTGTTTTCTTTATCACGATGTATATGAATTAAAATAATGATCAGATACGAGAGAGAGACTTTGAAATAAATATAAGCAATCAAGCTTTTATCATCTATGAATATAGTTATAAAATGTAAATTGATTAACGTGAATAAACTAAAATTGCAATATATCTAAGTACTTATATTTAATCTGTTAACTTTTTAATATAAAATTTTGCAATATTTTAGAAATAATAAAATTTTCATACAAGAAATAATTCAAAAGTAATTTTCCAACCTCTACTGTCGTTTTCAATTTGTAATCGCAACCTATATAACTTATAAATTATTACGTCCGTTATCGTCCAGACAGGTGGTGTGCTTCCAAGACAATATATAATGCAGTGGATCGATGCTCTCCGTTTCTTTCACCTAGCCTTCGCTACTTTCATCTTTGAAAGTTTATTTTCTTGTCAAATAAAAATTAAAAATGATGTGGATTATTAGTTTTAAGCCATGTACAAGTGAATTATACCGAAATAGTTAATTGGTAAATCTGACTCTGCCCACAAATTATTTTTTATAAAATTCATAATATTAAAAATGTTGAATCAGGTGTTGGCTCAACCTATTCAAATGAAACACGATATTTAAAAGAATCATGAGTCTGATTGTCATAGTTGTGGCTCTTATAGAATTTTAGGTAATATTGAATGGTAAATAGTTTTGATAGATAGCACTTAAACATTGATTAATTATCACAAATTTATAACAAAACCTCTCCTAGATTATTGATATCACATTTTATTGCACGGCTTATCCCGCATAAAGCAGAGTACGCAAGGGGAACCTCGTGCCCAAGACATTCTACTCTCCGCTTTCCGCCCAATGACACTGTGTTGAGTGGTGAAACTCAACGCAAACCACCTTAAATCACACAACAAATATATAACACACAAAAAAACAACAAGAAACAATGTTATTGAATGAGGTAGATAGTTTCATCATGATTGTATTAAAAACCAAGGCTCAGCCGCGAAAACTGGCACAAGGCAGCAGTCGGTCGGTCGGTATCACTTGTTTCATACAATGATTACGCGTCAATTCCAATTAGTTTTTCACTTTATCACGCGCGCACCATCTATAATCATTTATGCTAATTATTATCATCGTCAGGTCGTAAACCTTTCAAGTTGCATAATATTCATATATTGTTGCTTTTTTTTTTGTTCGGTGGTGTCTTGTAATCCGCTTGGTTTCTGTATTTTTTACTTTTTTAATAGAATATATTCTTTTATTATTTTTTAGAATTATGTTGGTATATTTTCATTTCTTCGCTCTGGCACTATGGCTAAAGCCCACCGTTGAGTTCCGCTATTCAACACGCAATGACTCGTAATATTCGGTGGAATTGGTAGGGAACGTAGTGTGTTAACACTAGTTTTCCTCTGCCTGCCATTCTGTGTGCGGGATACATCGTGTAGCTGATATTGTTTTTTATTTACTTGTAATTATGTAAATATTTTTTTCAGCGGATATATTTAATATACAAGAGATTGATTTTTTACAAACATATTTAAACAGGATGCCCGATGGCTATACATAAGTAGTTTACAACGCCCACGTCGTTTCTCCATACTTGATTAATGACATTATCGCTACGACACGGTGAACTCCGGTCAGACCGTTAGCTACTACTAGAAATCATGTTATAATGAAATTTATAATATCAAATTATGCCTTTAATATTTTCTTCTATATTAATGTTAATAAGTGTAACCCAAGCGAACTTTTTAAGGAAATTAAAACAACCAAAATGCCGAAAATGCATACATCTAATTTTGTTGATTTTTTCGTCCATCTTTTAAAACTGCGTCATCACGTTTTTCCCCAACTTGAGTTGAGTGAAACTCTAACTAGATAGTTTTTATCTAAAGCCGTTTTTATCTTAATGCCTGCATCTCGAGTTAAACTGAAACTTTCAGGATGCTATCATTGCAGTCGTGAAACTCACTCCGCGCTGAAAGAACTAAATAGTCTATTAATATTAAGCAGACTTCTATTGTGCTTCTTTCGCAAAAAATATAAAATTTACTTCTAGATCTAGCAATGTACTTCTAGCAATTTACAATGTAAAATAACTCTATAAACATTTTTGAAGAACGTCAGTGGAAACTACTGTAATTTGAGTTAGAAAACTCCTACGAACTATATGTCAGGCGTAATAGGTATCTTACGTGTAGAGCTGGCAACAAAGTACTTTGACCTCTTTTATTGCATTGCAACATTAACTTGTCGCGCTCGCCGGGCTTCGAACCGATGCCATTGGACCGTTAATCCTCTCTACTCATCTACGAATACGTGTTCTATAATAAAACTATGTTTTTATTTTAACAGAATCGAATACAATGTTAGGTAAATGCTGAAATAGTAACTGTTTTTACTTAAAGGCATTTAGGAAATGTATGATACGTTTTCGTATTGTAATAACTCGAAAAAACAAGAATAGACCTTGTAATTACACTTTTTTTTTCATTCACTCTTTGCTACCCTACAGAGTAAACGGAGAGTGAAGCTAGAGATATTTTGATTCGTATATTGCTGAGGGACGATGGGGCGACTTACTCGTATGTGTGTTCTAACTATATTTTCTTTATATTTTGTATAATTTTATCAGCAAGGCAGGCAATAACACTATTCGAAATTAACACAAATTACTTAGAATCTACCACAGAGTGCTGATAGAGCTATCAGTTATTACACACGTTTTCATGTACAATATTTTCTCTCCTTTTCGTACTTTTTTAAATATTTATTATTTTAATTGATCATTCTCCTAAATGAGGAGGTTATTTGAAATATTGATTCATTACAAACAAGATGAATTGATCGGTACTCAAAGCGGTAAGCAAGCCTTGATGACCGATTTATTGACTACATCTACAATTAAGTCTGATGAATAACTAAGTAGTACTAGTGACGATTAATTAATAATGACTCTTAATAATCATACGTTTTAAAATAACTTTATCTCATTAGTATAATTATTCTACAAGTTTCTTGAATGTTATTATAACAGTTTTGTTCCTAATTGTATTCAAACAAACTAATTGTGATCTATATAATAATTTACAATCAACAGGTTCGTTTGCTTAAGAAACGGGAATATACGAAAATCTGACTGTGCATTAATTTCACTTTTTTTATCCCTATTCCAAGACGAGCGCTAGCGTGTCCAGCAAAGCTAGAAAGCTGGAAACGCGCAATGTATTTTTTCTTTACGTATTTTAAGTTATTAGCCCTTTTCTTATTTCTTTGCAAAATGTAATGATATCCCATCAAAAACATTAATATGAAGTGAGAGCCAGAATTGTATCCTGAGTGAACACAAAACTTAACCAACACCCATATATATCACCTATTCTTTTGTTTTTAAAATCGAGAATAGCGCATTACTTAGCATTTAACTTGGCTCTCATTTCACATGTATGTTTTTGATGGATACTATAATAAAACAAATAATCTCGTTCTGAACAAACAAAACTTAATCCTAACGTAAAGTGGCTATTGTATAAATTGGAAGAGATACGTAGGTTATCTGGTTTGTGATTTACGTTTGTTTTATTTATTCGTCGCTTTCGCGCCTCGCCGCTAGCCCGCCAGCGCTTACGTCACACTCATGAAATATGTTATTTATTCATATCAGAACGACTACGCGAGAACATTGTAACGTGACAAATTCATAAACGCTGAAAACATCTAAATATTTTTCAGTACATATTTGAGTGGATATGAAAACTGTTTTATAACTTTAGTAATATTTTAAAGTGTCACTCGCGTACCTACACTTTGAATTATGTTAACATGTTCAAGTTTTGTATAATAAAAATAAACGTAGACGGATTTGAATTTCGAGTGTGAACTTTGAATCCTGCTACGTTTAAATTTAAATACGAAATTTCATTATGAGCGTTGAAACTTTGGCAGGTTTAACTCTTTAATACTAAAAAGTAATTGGTGGGCCAAAATGTATGAGATTCCCACTTAATTGGATTAGGTGGGATTTATAAAACGTTATTTTCATTTGGGTCAAATATACTTTGTTATATCTTATCTGGAATAAAACATTTACCAATAACCTTTTGATAAATATATATGTGATCGATTAATTATGTAAGTTTTGTTTGCCCGCCCGCTTTACGTAAACGCTTACGTAAATATCATTAAATACAAACAATGTTGGTTTGAGGTTGTTTCTCCACATGAAGCCTGTGAATTCTTCGAAATATTTAATTTACATTTAATATATCAAATGTACGAGTATTATTTATTTAATAAATTATTACCGATTCGTTTATATTCAATTGAAATAAATTCTTGTATAAATATTGAAAATATTTTTCTTTCATACCTTTGGTGTGGTTTCAATAAAATGTATTACTGATATGATATTTATTAATTGAAGATAATTGTGCTTAAAGTTAATATACACAATTATAAATAACTTTCATTTTTTCAACATTGGCATATTGGACTTCTATTTTTATTGTTATTTTATTTTCACGACGCGTTGCATATCGCAGGGCTATTTTGTCCACACTGTAAAGCAGCGTTTTGTTATATATTTACAATACTTAACCAGGTTATCGTTGGTTCCAGGACACGTGCTGGTCATCCGGGGCGGGCTGCTGCGCGCCCGTGCCTTGTCGCGCGTGCGATGCGGAGCGGTCGCCGCCCGCGCCCCCGCCAGCTCACGCCCGCCGGCCCAGCGCTCGCGACACGTCGGTATACTGTGAAGGTTCGTATTTATCTAACTATAATTGTTAATAAAAAAATAAAAGGGAAGGCAGAGTGAAGACCTTTATTTACTCCTTAAAGTAATGTGAATGAATATATTAAAACGTAGTGCACCTATATTAGACGATAAAGCCATCTTTAGCATAGAATATGTGAATTTTAATGTATTTTAATATGTAAGTTTGTAATTTTCTATTGTAAATAGGAATATGTGTTTTATCTTTGACATAACATAAAAGTTATAGCGTGTAGTTTGCTCCTAATAAATTTACGACTATGTGCACTGTTTTAATACTTTCATGTATCATATTTGGAACTTTCATGCTATATCTCAATTACTATTTGCGACGATTTTATTTTTACTTTAAAAGTATATTAATATATTATTTATTCATGGTACGCATGTAAATAACTATTATTAATATGTTGGTTATAATTATAAGCAAACGTCATTTAATTTTACGCTGTTGGAATTGTTAACAATGGGTGTGGGTTCAAATCATTTATTATAATATAGTTCCGTTAAAATATACTGGATTAGCCATTTCCTCCGTTTCGTACAATTTTTGCTCAATGGGCGATAAGTGGAAAACTGTGGGACCGTTTTCCACTACCCACATTTGCATCTCTTGCATATAAGCTAAACAAAACAGCAGCTAATAATCTATTTAAAAAATACTATTGTCAAAATATAAGATTATTTTAAGCCCGAGTCACATTTTTAAAAGGTTTCTTTAACGGTATTATACTATTTTATTGTTTAAATCGTATTAAAATCTAAGGAATTGCAATATTTTTAGTAATATTTATTAATCTTTTTAAGAAACAAATAATCTTTTCTAGAAGTAAATTTGAAAAAGAACACTTATTTATAGTTTTGTTAATAGCTTTATCATTTAAGCTAAAGACTTTATTCAAAATTTATTCAAGAAAAGAAGAAGCGGTAATTAAGAATAACAAAGACATCTTAATCCATTTGTTGTTACTTTAAAGTTGTTTTTTATTTAAGTAATACTTAACATAATAATGTAATTAGTACTTTTTTATTTTAAATAGATACTTAGTTAATTACTTTAGATTAATGCAATTTTATATTATATGTATTGTGTCCAACGTGTATTATTTTTTTAATATAAATGTTTTAAGTATACTTTTCCATTATTCTGTTCATTTGTTAATATTTTATTGCTTTTTCTATAGTTAAGTTAACAATGTGTACTATATATAATATCTTATAGCATTAATTAGTATAGTAAATCTTGTACATCTGCAGATACAAACGGTCCTAAACACATCTGCCACATTATATATCTGAAGATGTTAACGGACCTTCATTAGCTATAATTTTTATGAGGACATTATCGTAAATACATTTTAATGGTGTATGCATATTTTATTCCACTTATTCCATTTTTTTTAAACACCATTAATAATCAATATACATATAATAAGAACTCGATACCAATGTCTTATTTGGGCTTAAAGAATATAAAAATCCAGTTTTTATTCAAATTAACCACTCGATTGCGTCAATCCTGCCCATATATGGCAGACCACTCACTGTTTTATGTTGCAATATTTAAAAAAAATATTTTTATTTAAATAGTTTATGCAGTGAACATTCAAAAAAATATAAGTATATTGCCTATCCTTGAATATTATCATTTTTATTATATTTTATTTTAGATATGGATAATTATTGAATTTGTATTATTGAGTAATACTTCAGACCTATTTATTTATATTAAACGCCATTTAACGCTATCTGTCTATATGTAATAACCATTAGTTTTAAAACATGAAACATACTTATAAAAAAAATAGACAATTCTTTCTCCATGAAAAGAAAAAGTTTTATGTTATATTTCTATGGGACACGCTCCCATAACCCAGTGTTAATTAAAATCTCGTGATGAAACACGTCGCTAATTTGAGGGAATTATACACTTGAACTAGTTTTCCATGACAAAATAATGGTAACATATATTAAATAGTCTAAGTGGGGCACATCCAAGTATTCGGAATACTAGGGCACTACAAACGGGCAGCTAGTTTTATAATGTTATATATGATGTGTATTTATTGTTACTTCTACAAAAATAATTGAAAATTAGTAAAAATGAATTATTATTTCAATATTGGTTATAGAATACAGAATTTTGTTGCAAAGTAAGTTCATAAACAGTCATATTGTAAGCAAAATTCGTTATTGCTTAGATAAGCAGCCATCTACCCTATGCAGGCGGGGAGATAAGACCCCTTTATATGGCGACGAAAAAACAAATTAAAGTTTGTGCAAAACAACCTTTACTTTTTATTAGATATACGCCGAAGTATATGTATTGTATGATGTTAATTTTGTGTTAGTATTTTAACTGAAAAACATTTTTCTATCTATTATTCATAACAAGCAAGATCGCTTTCAAGATCAATCTCAAGAGTTGAGAGCGGTTAATAAAAACGGGCCTAGTAACATTTTGTTTTATAAGCACGTAACGTGGTTGAAGTATTTTATATTTATAAGCTAATCATATTGAAAGTAGAAAAATATTGTCACTCAAAGTGACAAAAAGCATTAAATAAGTTTAAAAATATAATACGTTTCCAAATAAAGCAATAAGAAATAGCGCCGTGTAATTTATTTTGACGCGCTTAATTTATATTTCGCTTACAGTGATTTACGGCTCACCCCCTGCACCAACATCTCAAGTTTAATTAAATAATAATGAAGTGTCTTTTGTTCCTTGTAAGTAAACATTTTTATAATTATTGTACAGAGAAAAAAACCGCTAATTGAGAATGCGTTTTCAATACAGAACAAGTGGCCGTACATTCCATTCAGACATTGCAAACAAATAGCATACCTTCCCACCGGTACGAATGCGCGTACGCATTTCTTTTTATTATTACTTACTAAACAATACGGAGAATTCGGGATTTACGCGACCCCAAGCTACCTGGCGCCCCCCTCCCCCCTACCCTCCCGCCGCTCCGCCTCTTAACCACCCCTGGAGTTGTAATGGCGTCATTCTACCCCCAACCCTCGAATATGCGCGTGCGACGCTTCGAAACTAACAACCAAAAGTACAGAGTGACATATTTAAAATTTGTTTCTAATATTAAATTATGAGGTAAAATAACTTTAGTATATTATGTAGTGTACAGTGACGTTTCTTTAGTTAGTGTATTATAGTTGTGTTTGTTTGTGTGTGATTGTGTACAAAATGGATTTGTCTATACCTAGAGTTAAGTTTGAAGTCGAGGAGTATTTTGAAGAGGAGTTTGATCTCGACGACGTGTAAGTTGCAGAATCTTAATATTAGTCTCACTTGTTTACTATGAAAACAGTGTTTTTAAAATACATATTTTTACGTAACTGTTAAAACCATTTAAATATTCTCTGCTAGACTGTCTGCCAATGTAACTTTTGTTAGAAATATGTAAAAATAATTTTAATTGGGTTATAGCACTCTGAAAAAGTTAGTCTTTTAGCATTAGCAACACAAGCAGGGTGACAGTGGCCCGAGGCTAGATTTTTAATTGGAGCTCGGACTCATTTAACTTTACATAAGTTATTAACGTCGGCCGATACCCGCCGAAGTGCAAATTGTTCGCGAAACTCGCAAACTTTTCACCACTGGGATTATATGTTGACTCCGGGCGAGATTGGCCCGGGAATTAGGAGCGACACGGCTATGACAGAACTGTGTTGTGTGTATGTGTTATACAATACATATATAGTGTGTACTGGACATATTGTACGTAGTGGTATATAATGTAAGCTGGTATACGTTAAGGATTTAAGACCAAGACCTCCAGGTCTTGTTTTGATCGTGGTTTTCTTATAAGTCGGTAAAATTATATATATAGTATTGCTGATTTTATGCAAACATAAGATAATTGCATTTAAGTAAAAACAAGTTATATATGCCAATGTTAGCGGAAAGGAAATTGCGTCTCTACTCTCCTATAATTTTACAATAATGACTTTATATTGTACATATAACTATATAATTAACAAGTCAAATATTAACCTCAATTCCACTAGATCCTATAATCATAACGTCACTAACAGTTGATTCCCAACCGACTGACTGCATACTGGCATACCTTTATTGGTATGTCTAATTCGGCAAATCATTGGCGGCCCCAAACAAAGCGTGCAGCTAATTAGATAGCATTCACGTCGCTCTCTTATCTAGAATTAATTGGAAATACCTAAATCAGTTTTCAGTACCTATTTGACAGATTTTTATATAATGTTTTTTGGAAATTAATTTCTTATTTGATTTTCTATCATTTGTAATAGTTAGAAGTTATTCTTTACATTTTGTTAAATAACTGGAATAGTTAAGACAAAGATAATAGATACATACATTTTCGTGCAAAACTAAATATACGTTTTCGTTAAAATAAAGTTATAAAAGCATTTCTATATTTAAACCGACGTTTCTTGTTTTACGATCCACATTCAACTTTTTCCACCGTCTAAATTCCTATAGTAAACTAAAGTTTAGTTGATAGACAATACTTAATATTCTGTACGGGACTAGAACGTGTACAATACAAGTAACATTAGATAATGGCGTACCTACTACCTACGAAACAATGGAGCCGTAGAACAATAACGTAACTGTACTCTGTACACTTTGGAAAAGTTGCCGCTGCGATCTCAAGGTACCGCCAGACGGATGGCTTATGTTAATTTTGTTTAGAGCCTCAACTGTCTATTGGAAAATACGATGATTATAGACAATTTACGTTTTATTTATAACTTCCGTTACGACTGGTTGAATGCGTGACTGTCTTGCAGTGGTCGTGCGTTCTAATCCCTCTTAAGGAAATGTTTATTTTATTAAATGAATGTAGGTGCTTCCTAGTAATATGTTGAAATGTTATTCATTGTTTTTAATTAAATCATATAGATATATTCACTATTTACTTACCCTAAAAGTGTTTTTGTCTATAATATTATTAATAAGGAAAGTGGTAGTAATATTATGATTAGTGGTAGTATAATATAAATTCTAATAACAAAACGTACGAATTCTAATATAATGATCCATGAGTACCATTATTATAGAGGCAGTAGTGTCTTGTAGTTCTTTTATAACCTTGATATTTTATAGATTAGTAGAGCCAGCGTATAACTAACCAAACATTCCTTTAAATATTAATTAAATTAATGTATACGAGCGTGGTGGCGAAAATTGGGGAAACCTATGTCCAGCAGTGGATAAAAGATGGCTGTCGATGATGATGTTGACTCTTGTTAAAATTTTTCATTAATAAAACACTAAATAAACATATAATAAAGAGTGAGTAGCATTGGCACTAGTGCGCACTGTGCTCAGGAACTCGGTTTAACAATATTGCCAAATACTTTGTTGCCAAACAATAATAAACCTGCCATTACAGTCACAGAAATCATGAGATATATGAGATTGGTCCTAATTAAGACGTCATGAAAGAGGATCATTTGGCTAAGAAATTCCTACCACTAATTATAATTGGTACATTATGCACGCCTCAATTCCTCCAATTACGTTGTGTCTCACTATTGAAATGTAAGGAATGGAGTAATTTATCACTATATTCTCTTCTCCTATGTCGCTTGAACACTTGACTCTTTCTGCACGCCATAAGATCTATCGAACCTATCACCATCACGACGCTGGTTTTTTTCATCATTCTCATCATCATCATTGTATGTTTGTATATAAAAATAGTGATTAATGTAACTTTTTGATTGTCAACAGTGTGGGAGATAGCAAACCACGCCAGTCGTTGGTCGCGGCGTGTTCAGGCGCGGGCGCGGGCGCGGCGCGGCACAGGACGGGCGGGCGCGGCGGCACGACGACGGCGCACAGCAAGCAGCTGGCGGCGGGCGGGGCCAACCACCCGGCCCAGCCGCAAGGTAACAAACGTATGGTCAACCAATTTGTTATACTACACCTACTATCTAACCACAACATTGTTCACCTACACAATTCACCACTACTGATTTCGCAAAGAAATATTCATGGTAGATTGTCTTGACTAATAGTTATGTCTTTATTTCTTCTTCTAATCTAGTCAGCTTCGCGCTGTATCCCGCATACAGCAGGGTAGGCAAAGGGAACCTAGGGTTAAGACATTCCGTTCCCCACTTTCCACCGAATTCTGGAGGCATTGCGTGTTGAATGGCGGAATTCAACACCGCGGTATGTCTCGACACCAGACATAAAATATGTATTTAAAATGTTTCGTTTCCTCGAGTGGGGATCGAACCCACAAGCGGCGGGCGCGTTTACAGTCACATTTTGTGAAGCTACGCCACGAGTTACTTCTAAACAACATACAGATTTCACTATAATTTTAAATTCGTTAGTATTCTTATACTTATATTCGTTAGTAGATTGTCTTGATTAATGTCTGTATTTCTTGTTAGCTACAGAAATTTTGTGAAACCAAATTTGAATATTTATTATTCAAAATTTAGCTAAAAGGGTTTCGTTATTCAAAACATTCTTCGATAATATCTAGAATGAATATAATTAATTTACTTTGAAAATATTTTAGGATCATTTACAGACATTTTATAAATATTAATACCAACTTTCATTTTCATGGCAATTGTAATGAACTTTAATGTTTTTATGTCGTGCGAATAACTTCTACCAAAGCATCTTAAAGTACATTCACAAATTTTACTTTATTATTATTATTATAATTAAAATAATACGTAGCCAGTGTTTGCGGGCGCTTGCATTATTAAAATCTACTTTATTTCAATCACCCACGAGTTAATCTTAGAATAATTGGCCTAATTGTTGCGATTAAATGCGTGTAATTTCATCGCACGTACGTACTCGTATGTATGTTTAGTACGTAATGTTTGTACTAACAACATACGTTATTACTTATTATGGCGTAATATTGCCGCTACTTAGAAATTATAAAGTATGGGAATTGTAGTTTTCTAGTATGATATTATGTATGTCTATTAATAAGATAAGTTGACTTTGATTCTTTTGAAGTTGAAGTATTATTATTGTGCATTATAATTGAGTAGGAAATTTAAATATTGGTATAATTATTTATTATTAACTAAAACCATCTAAAATTAGAAATGTCAGCGGTTGATATTAAAAATGTACCTAATATAGATTATAAGTCTTAAAGCATAAATATGACATATACGTATTGTTGTTTTATGTATATATTTTATAATCAATGATAACCTTCATTTTTNTAGATAAACATAGTGAAAAATAAATAAAAATATACCTACTAAATATCAGATGTATATTTTATAAATAATATGGGCTCTACTTTACATTGCGTAAAAGGTAATAATATTTATATCTTTCAATAATGTTATCAAAATTTGATATTTTAAAGTTATTATTAGTAATTAAGACAATCTATCACAATTAACACTTACAATACATAAAATACTTACACACACATTAATTATATTTCATAAATTTAATACACTCTTTACTTTCTTAGTACACTGGCAGGATAATATGAAGAATTATTTTCAAATAACTAAATCTTCACACGTAACAGTGTATATTATATTAATATCTTTCAATACTCCTATATTTTTAACGCTATAAATATTTGATTTATCGATTCATATTAATTGAGGTTAGTAAATCAACCCTTTCAACCCATAAATAATAAATAACTATCGTACATTTTCTAATGGGGCTAATGTTAGTGCGTTATGTTTTCATGCGGGCGCGGTTTGGTGCTTGTGCCGTACCACGGTACCGCGATGTGATCCGATGCTACGCGACACGACGCTGTAGGCTCCGGCTGCGGTGGCGATGGCGACTACCAGCTGGTGCAGCATGAGGTGCTATACTCCTCGTCGAATAGGTATGTGTTTTAAGTGGGTTAATACAGAACTATATATATATCGTCAATTTTCCTTAAGCTATTATTGTTCAGGGTTGTCATAAAGGTTATAAGGCTATGTCAAATTGCTTTTAATATCGTCAGATCTTCTACAATTTTCACTTTTTCCTTATATTAAATTTCTTATTTTCTTCGTAACATTACTTCTAAGAAAAATAATATAGAATCTGGAACAGTTTCCATGAAAACCAATTCTGAAAAGTGTTTATAAACGAAGGTGCCGCTCTCAATCTGCTAAATATGACGTAAGCATTGAAAAAAAAAACTTATCAAAATAAGCGGAACGGCATCCCGACAATTTGATAAATTAGTGTTTTCTTTGAAGATTTGTATTGGACCGAATGAAAAAAAATATTTTTATAGTAGGTATTACGTATTAGTTTCAGTTTGCAGTAAAATATTTTTCCAAAAATTCCTTGGATTTCAGTTTTTTTGTTTAACATAAATCATGTGTAAATAATAATAATAATACTAAAATCAAATCAGCTTCAGGCTGTATCCTGCACACAGCAGGGTAGGCAGAGAGAGCCTTGTGTTAAGACACTGCGTTCCCCACATTCTGGAGGCATTGCGTGTTGAGTGGCTCAACTCAACACCGAATAATACTGTTTATTTTATATGTTAATTAGTAATCATCATAGTCAGCATTATCTTCTTTATTGAAGACCAAAAAACCATTTCAATCATTTACCAATTGTAAAAAAAAAATGTTTTAATTTTTTATTGTAATTTCAGGTACGAGGTGCTCGAATTCCTCGGGCGAGGGACGTTCGGGCAGGTGGTGAAGTGCTGGAAGAAGGGCACCAACGAGATAGTCGCCATCAAGATACTCAAGAACCATCCCAGCTATGCACGCCAGGGACAGATTGAGGTTTGTACCTACTATATATTATTTATCCTTAATATCTATATACTTATATGACGAGATTATAATTTTATATAGGGTGTAAGTGATGTATAAATATACACGTTTAGAATGTTTATAGCTATAAAAAATTAGTGTATGTTTTCGTGATCTCACATCAGTTATACAAATAATTATATTTTTCTATTTTTATTAATTTTGTTTCGCTTATATATATTTATACAATAGGTTATTATTATTATTAGCATGAGATCCATGAAAAAGAAAGATTATAAGTTTATTCTATTCTAAGAATTGAGATTAAATAAAGTCAGAAAAAAATTAGGTGCTTTTCCTGGTAACTCTTTCTTATTCTATTGTTATCCTTTACCAAATTAAGTGTTTTATAAAATAAGAGAAATCTTTCTGCGAAAAACGTAGTAAACAAATTTATCTCTAAAAAGGACCTTTGTCATATTTTATCAGGCTTTTTGAAAGCTTTCACCTTTTAGGTGAGTTGTTTATAATGATGAACATCAAGATATATCTTTTAGGTATACACTGTAATAGAAGTAAAGGAAAAGTAGCAGTTCATTCACTCGTTCAATTATTTGACTTTGACAATAAATGTTCACGATACATTTTATAATAAAAGGTTTCAAAAACTTAAGATTCATTTAGTTTTTTGTAATTAATACTAGTAAATATAATAAATTGCATCTTCAAATCATATTATATTATTCAATTAATTATTCATCCCACCGTACACATATTTTGAACGATAATAGTTAAGGCTCTACTGCAATAGAGATGCAAGTAGGTACCTACTGAACATAAATATAGAACGAGTGTTGTTCCTTACACGGTACACTCATGTCCTATATATCAAAAAGCGTTATTTTCTCGTGAGTCGCTTTACGACACCGCCTGGCTGCGTTCCAGCTATCAAAATGTTTGTGTTTACCCACCAGAGTCCCGCGGTGTATGCCGCTTTGGACGTCCCAACCGATTTGATAATTGACCAACTTTGTATATAATATAGTTATATTGTACATATACGTATATATTTTACGACGACATATTGTATTTTTAATTATTATTCATTAGAATAATAAGTAGAAAGTTCCAATATATTGATATTGGATCTTTCTACTCTTAAGTAGTAATGTTGCTGTTGAAAAGTTAAATAAACCTTGGTATACTTATGAACATGGCGATTTTTTTTTGCATTTTTTTCCATATACTAATTAGAATTTAATGACTGAAACGTGTTTTTTTTAGCAAAAACATATTTTGGAATACTTTACTTTGTTTTTCAATTAGAAAGAACATATAATGCGTTATATTTAAATTACTATTAATATATCAAATAAACAAACATTATATGTAGATAAGGCAAAAATATAGTTAAACATTTCTGTCTTGTAGGTCAGATCATTCTACACTGATACCCCCGATTCTAATGTATTTATAGTACTTAGATCATATCTTGATATTATATGGCTGAAAAGAATTCCTCCTTTATACCGTTATATATAAATTATACTCCGGTCTATTAACTTGGTTCCGATACTATATTTATGAAAGATTTTATCTATTTTATACAGAGCATTCTCCTCCTTATTCTANTACGTATATATTTTACAACGACATATTGTATTTATAATTATTATTTCAATATATCGATCTTTCTACTCTTAAGTGGTAATGTTGCAGTTGAAAAGTTAAATAAACCTTGGTATACTTATGAACATGACAAAAATATTTTTTTGCATTTTTTTCCTTATACTAATTAGAGCTTAATGACTGAAACGTGTTTTTTTAACAAAAACATATTTTAGAATACTTTACTTTTTTTCAATTAGAAAGAACATATAATGCGTTATATTTAAATTACTATTAATATATCAAATAAATAAACATTATATGTAGATAAGGCAAAAATATAGTTAAACATTTCTGTCTTGTAGGTCAGATCATTCTACACTGATACCCCCGATTCTAATGTATTTATAGTACTTAGATCATATCTTGATATTATATGGCTGAAAAGAATTCCTCCTTTATACCGTTATATATAAATTATACTCCGGTCTATTAACTTGGTTCCGATACTATATTTATGAAAGATTTTATCTATTTTATACAGAGCATTCTCCTCCTTATTCTATTCAATACAGCCAATTTCTTTTAGTGTTTCGTAAATTTCTTTATTTATTTACGTACTGTTCTCGTCTTTTTAATAGTAAAAGATAAATGAGCGTTTTGTTTTCTTTGTTTGTTTTCTTAAAATTAAATTAAAAATTTCTTCTTAATTTCATTATTACAAAAAAATTATAATATGAATAGATATAACGTGAATTATATAAATTCACGTTATATCTATTCATCTTTTTTGTTAGTTTTGAGTGATTCCCTCTCAAGGAAATAAATTATTTAATATTTTCATTTCTTCGCTATGGTCTTGCAAAGCGTAACAACGAATCGAAGTATCACCATTCAACACCCAATGCCTGAAAAATTCGGCGGAATGTCGGGAACGGAGTGTTTTAAAACTAAGTCCCATTTATGTACACTTCTACATGCTGGAAATAGCGTGAAGCTACTAATAAAAATAAAATAAAAAAATTAATTATTCTATCAATCCCACCAGGTATCAATCCTCTCCCGCCTCTCGCAAGAGTCGGCGGACGAGTTCAACTTTGTCCGCGCGTACGAGTGCTTCCAGCACCGCTCTCACACGTGCCTCGTGTTTGAGATGCTGGAGCAGAACTTGTACGACTTCCTCAAACAGAACAAGTTCTCGCCGCTACCCTTGAAGTACATACGGCCGATATTGCAGCAGGTGTTGACAGCGCTGCTTAAACTTAAAGTGAGTGGTGTTTCTTGTAATGTTTTGGAATTTTTATGAGATAGAATTACAAATTAATAAAAATCTATATTTCCAGCAATTGGGTCTCATCCACGCGGATCTAAAGCCAGAAAACATAATGTTAGTGGAGCCGTCTCGTCAGCCCTACAGGGTCAAAGTGATAGACTTCGGTAGCGCGTCGCACGTCAGTAAAGCTGTGTGCAATACGTATTTACAGAGTAGATACTATAGGTAAGTGTGTGCTTGATGCCCAAATTGTCAGCTTTTATTTTTCATCGAATGCCTAAAATCCTGATAATGTATATAAATTTTGACGTAGCAGGAGCTAAACCCGCGTTTCTTGGAACTTTTCAAAAATTGCAGGTTGGCACCTGGGGGAATATATTCAATCTGAATAATGATTGATTCCCAATGATAAATATGATAATCATTCCCCCGTTGGAGATCGAACTCACAACTATCTTAATTCATTAACTATCAGGTTCTGTCCTAATGCAGCATAATTACCTATATCTATCTTATAATATTTAAGAATGTCAGAGTAAATATTGTATAAATTGATTAAAACCAAATTGATATAGTGTCAATATTAATATGTTTAGATTTTATCGATAAGTTAATTTTGTCGGTACTTTAATATTGATTTATGTTACTTTATATTTGTTTCTAGAAATCATAACATAATAAAGATAAATAAATGCGCAAAAGCGAGTAGTGTAACTGTAAATTCATATATACATCTGTATTTAATCACTTTAATTTAAGAGACTTTGCAAGATGTATGAAATAGACCAGTTTTTGTTTTGGGTTTTTTGTGTTAAAAAGTATATTGTATTGTACATTGGAAATTTCCTTAATCCCATTCCAGAGCACCAGAAATAATTCTAGGCCTGGCGTTCTGTGAGGCGATCGACATGTGGTCCTTAGGTTGTGTGGTGGCCGAACTGTTCCTCGGCTGGCCATTGTACCCCGGTTCGTCGGAGTACGATCAGATTAGATACATATCGCAGACCCAGGGCCTGCCCACTGAACATATGCTTAACAGGTGAGATTTTATATTGTTTTTATAATTTTTCTTTGGAACCTAGCGTTAAAACATTCTATTCTCCATTAAGACACGTCCGTTCTCTGCTTAATAAGCTCGGCTCTGCTTGCTTATAATGTATTGAGTGGCGGAACACAACGCCTCACTTTCTCATCTTACCAGAGTAAAGAAATGAAAATATTAAATATGCAGCTTTGTTTTGTGCCATGACGGCCACTGTAAAATGAAGACAAAAATTATACAGTAATTCAAAAGTAAAATTTCTATTTATAGTAATGTTAAAAAATTATAAATTAAGGACTTTCAAAACAGTACTTTTTATTATTTATAAAACATGTAAATAGTAAAACTTTTCTACTGTCACTTATGTTACCAAGAATTGGAAAATAGATTAAAAGGAAACATACATTTATTCATTTCATATTCCAGCGCATCTAAAACAGCAAAGTTCTTCTACCGAGACGTGGACAGTACATACCCATTCTGGCGACTCAAGACACCCGAGGAACATGAGCTTGAGACCGGCATCAAGAGTAAGGAGGCGAGGAAGTATATATTCAACTGTCTCGATGATATTGGACAGGTAAGATAATTTACCAATAATTATCTTGTTTTCCACCACCTGCTCAATTTTCGAGTCAATGCGTGTTGAGTGGTAGAACTCAACGCCGGGCTAGGTCTTATTACCTATTGGCAAGGAATTGAAAATATTAAATAATTCTTTCCTCAGAGTGGGAATCGCACCCACAACCATCGCGATTACAATTACACGCTTGTGTCGCTGCGCCACGACAGTCAAATAATTATACTTTATCCAATTTAAGCAATTTCTCTTATTAATTTGTTACTTAGACTGTAAACTTAACTGTTATGGTTGTGGGGTCGATTTCTTTTTGGTTAATTCTGGTTTCCTCATTCTAGTGACTAAGCAGAGTTTTCTCAAAATTCCTATATTTTTGATAAATTATTTATGTAAACATTATATGTTTTATAAACAATGCCAACAAGGTTACAAGACATGTGATAGATAAATAGTAAAAGAACGTCGTGGTGTAACGGCAGAGCTACTGATTCTTCTGATCTGATTATAAACGCGTCAGTCGTGGGTTCAATTGCCACTTGGGAGGTGAAATATTTTAATTTCTTCCCTCTGCCTATCCTGCTATATGCGGGATATAATGTGAAGTTATTTTGTTTATTTAAATGAATACTACGAAACCATACAATAATATAATAATAATATATTAACATTAATACATTTATTATAACCGTGAGTTTATTAATTAATAAAAATGTGATTTTATATGCAAATAATGAATATTTATGTTATATTACTGACATAAAAACTTTGATTTAATACTAAGATTACACATTTCGAGGTTATTTCATTATAATGTGATTGTTCTTTGCGTTATTCTTAGTGCCTTTTCTTTTATTTTAGACGTGCTTAGATTTTTTTTATTAAATTTCATATTTTTAGAAGTTATTTTATTAATAAAAGTGCTTATAACAATTAATTGGGCTTATGTTTGTATTGACATTTTTAATGGTTTTTTACTTTTTGTTTTAATTGTAAATTAGGTTATGTAATATAATTTGATTTTAATTGTTTAAGATAGTATTTCATATAAAAGTGATTTTAGTAATAATGATAAATGAATTTTATGTTAATTTTGAAGTTTCATACTTTAGTATAATATAGTTATGTGATTTTTTTTGTTTTAAATGCGATTTAAGTTACGTAATACAGTATTGTTCTTTTGTTTAAAAGTAGCTATTTTCTTGTTATCAGGTAAATGTACCAACAGATCTTGAAGGCGGCCAACTCTTGGCAGAGAAAGCCGATAGAAGGGAATTCATTGATTTACTAAAGAGAATGCTTACTATGGACCAGGTGTGTATATTATTATGTTGTTTATTTATTACTACACTTAAATTGTGATTGTTATTCAGTAATTGTCACGAATAAAAATCGAATCCTTGAATTTATTACATGTTGTTTATTATTATGACAAAATATATTTTTATTTATATATACAATATTAATTTACACAATTAAAAAATTCCAGGAACGTAGAATAACGCCGGGCGAGGCATTAAACCACGCGTTCGTGACACTCGCGCACCTCGTTGACTACGCGCACTGTAACAACGTCAAGGCCTCCGTTCAAATGATGGAGGTAGGGGACTCGGTCCAAAGCACTTATAGCACTTAGTGTAGAAAAGCGAGTTTTGTACTTTTTTAAACTATGGAATTATTATGTTACCAAATTTATTTCTCATAGTAAAATAGTATGTAACTATGTGAGTCTAGATTTTATCTTTTATTTTTCAAGTTGCAACATATTGTTTTCATATTTTAATTTTGTAGACTATTGTTAATTTTAACAATACAACTTTTGTTAATAATTATTTCATTATTAACAAAAGTTGCTTTGCTTGTCATATTTTTATTAATAAAAATATATTAAATAGAAATTGATTCAAACTGACCTAACTGGCTAATAGTATTGCAACACTAGATTCTCTCTGCCTATTCCAAAGTACGAGATAGCTAGTGGTGGGATTCAACACCAGGCATTTTATATGTATCAAATGCGGCGGATGGCTTGTTCTACAGTCGGAGAAGTTTAATTTTTTAATTGTTTGCTCTGGTAACAATACAAAAAGCGCAGCGTCGAGTACAACGGTACAAGGCTTAGGAACCTAGTGTAATGTGA